>JABUQX010105255.1:37500-42500 GCA_015478945.1 Trachelipus rathkii
GGGTGCCCTACCATTATAATGCAGATGATTTTGGTTTTGTGTGGTAAATCTGGAGAGAGTTTGAGAGTAATTAGTAAGAGAGATTGGCCGGGTGTTGTAAACGGAGGGGTTGAGAAGTAAACGTAGATAAGAGTAAGGCTATGGTTGAGAGTGTGAGGACAGTCCTCAGTTGAAGTTATGTCAGATTGGCTAGAGCAGCTGGACAGTCCGAGTTTAAAATATGTTATGACGATATATCTTGGATGAAAGCGAAATGGATGATGGAAGAAGGTGTATGTAGGAAAAGTTGTGAATGGCAGGACGGTGGCTGGTGCAATAAATCGTTGGTGAGGGCTGAAAAATGGCTAAGTTTTTGTAAGTGCGCTAAGGGGTCTTACCATGAGGTTTATTAAAGACCCATTAGAATATAATAGACAGTAAAGAAGCCACTATGGCCTGTCCGAGACTGTCCCGTCAACCCACTAACCAAAACATACTCATGCAGATCCAGACAAGTCACCCTGAAGGGCACTTGTCAAATTACGTACACCTAAAGAATCCACCAAATTTGGCTTAGTAAAAAAATAATCGATATATTTTTAAAATGAGTACAGATAATATATATATTATATATATAAATATATATATATATATATAGACTGCATGGTCGCACTCTGATCTATTATTCTCATTGTAATATATTATTATATAATATAATATATATATATATATAGGTATAATAACTTATATAATATATATATAATATATATTATATATAATATATATAATATATATATATATAAATAATATGAAACCCAAACTATCCAACATGCATTAATAACTAAGTAATGGTCACACATGCAGTCTAAACATTGAAAAACTACTGTTTAACTAAAACCCGCCAATGTTGGCGCTTTGTCTAATATATTAATGATACCCAACACCCATCCCATAATTACCTATGCCCAACCCCTTTTTACAATGTTGCATTGATCACACTCAACACCTCCTGTGGGGCAGACCATTCTAAAATTTAACAAACCCTATTACTGAATGCATGCTTTCTTATAATCAAAGATGCATGCTTCTTCCTTATATTTCTTATTATGCCCCCTAAGTCACCTGTCCTATGCTGCAACTATGAAATAGATTTGTATTTGGTCTACTGTATTAATGCAATAGATGTAATATTGTTTGTAAGACTTGTATCATGTCCCTCTGAGAAAATCGCATTTCTACAGAAAAAACATTCCTAACTCCTTCAGCCCTCCTCATAGCTCTTTACCCTGCCTGCAAAACCCGAAAGTCATCCACTCTGTATTGCCCTATGACGCTGCACATGCCGTCATTAAGCAATACTCTAAGTCTTTTCTTTTAGAATAAGGGACCCCCACAAGCTTGTGCACAGATGACTCCTATTACTGGACCTAAACGATAGCTATTATAGCAGTGCTGTTACTTATAACTCCGTTGCTCTTGTAAAGCAACCATTGCGGATTTATTATTGCCCCCAGCATGCTTATTAGCCTGTTATTTCTAGCTTCCCAAACACACTGATTAGCTACGTTCAAATTAACTGCTTATGATCACAAGCCTAAAATCTTTTTCTTGTCCCCCACAGACTCAAGCGCAATCCCCAAATTCATATCGTAGTTTTAATACAACTTTTTTATTGAGTAACTCTAAGAATGAAGAACTTACAACTTTTTGCTAATTTAAAATTCAGTTTGTCCACTTATGCGCCTACACCAAGAAGTTTATCAAATGAGTCATTTTGAATCTTTATTACATCCTCACTATTCCTAACGTGTGGCCACTGTTTGGTATCATCGTGCAACTTAGAAAACGCTTGCATTTAAGTCCCTGGTCTATAAAATCATTTATATATATCGAGGAACAATAGTGGCCGCAGCACTGAACCCTGTGGGACACCACACTTCTTTAATATATAATTATATATTTATATTTTCCCATGATGATTTTTTGCCATTTAGTTGTACACGCTATTTCGCAACCACCCTTTAATCCAACCATGTACCACTGCACCACCTATACCATTGCAATAACTTCTTCATCAGCTTATCTGGGGAACCTTATCAAAAGCTCTTTGCTGAATATACAATATCAATGATCTCCTCGTCAATGCAGTCAAATTAATATCATTCCATTTAGGTTTGTCTGAAGCATGACCTACCCTTTCTGCAACCATGCTGGGAGTCATACAATACCTTGTTATCTTCAAAATATTTCTTTATATGACCTTTCATTAACTTTCCCGAACCTTACAACCAAGGATGGTTTAAAGTCTAACTCTATTAATTTCCCTACCTTCTGGCACCATATGCTGTTTTCCAGGTCATCTGGTTCACCAAATTGTTTAAGTCACTTAAAAAATCAAAATACCAGTGGCTTGCCATGCTGTACTCGGACTACTTGTCAGAATTCCTGAGCATATATACTAGGCCTGCAAGCTTACCTTGGATCAAATATGATCTAATAGAAAGTTAATATCTTTTAAATCGCTCAAATTCATTCTGTAAAGTCTAAATTGTATTACATTCCATACAAGAACTATTAGTCCTCCCAAACTATTATCTAATCTTTCCTCAGGTAAACACAAGCAGAAATAGCATTGAAAATGTTAACATCCAACTCCTTATCTGAACCACTAAAATTTTCAATCATTTTAAAATGGATTAGTCTATTCTTAATAATTGATCTATAAAAGCTCAAAGAAACTCTTCGCAGTTCTTATTACTATTGCGCCTTGCCTAAATTAATTTCCTGCCTCTCTCTTTGCCTTTCTTATTGACTGGTTTTTATACTTCTATTTTTAAAACTATATGATTTTTCTAAAATCACATCCCTACTTAGCCTTATGGAAATGAATTGTTAAAAACATCTAACGCTTTTCCATATAAAATTTTCTCTCTTAATCTCTCTATTCCACGGCAACTTAATATAGTGATACTAATAATCAGTAGAGTTTCACCTACTTTGACTATTTAAACAACTTACAATTCTTATTCCAACTACTAGAGTCAATGACAGAGGGGTATTTCAACGCTATATTTAAATAGGTTGATGTTAATCAATACTTTTTTTTTCAAATTATTATTTAATATTTCCTATGTGTTTTAATTAAGGTACCTTATATATTTTACTTAAATTTTATTTTATATTAATGTCATTATTCAACAAGCATTTTAAAATGTCATATTTTTTCCATTCTTGAAAAAGGAAATGGAAATAGATGTAACGTTCTACAAGATTTAGTCAATTGTCGGGTTAATTACCCGGATTTACGGGTATTTTATGTAGTGCGGGTATTTTGATGGGTTATTATTGTTGTGATGGGTATTATGGATGGTAAAATAAAATAAATGGAAAAGAGAACTTTGTATTATTATTAAATTTAATTTTAGTGAAAACTAAAGAAAAATTGAGATAATACGAAAAGTACACGTCTACATGTTAGTAGCATCATGGTAGAGATATTATATTTCTACCGTGGTAGCATGTAAGACGTTATGTAAACTAAAAAGTATGAATTAAACAAGGCCTTAAAATGCCTAGTATCTGGGGACGTTATAATATTGATTAGTGGGTCTCATAAAAATATAATGCTTATTATTGGCTGTAAAAAATGAGCTTAGTGCAGGCGCAAAAAAATGTCTTAGTGCCCGGGCAGTTAAAAATGCTTGGTGAAGGGCCTGATAATAATGCTTAATACAGAGCTGTAAAAATGCTTAGTGCAGGACCGTTAAAAATGCTTATGAAAGGGCCATATATAATGCTCAGTACAGGGCTGCAAAGTAGTAAGTAATATACTAAGGTTGTGTAAGCACACGTGCCCATTCCCAGCCTTTCCCCCAAATTCTTTCCCTTTATTTCCTTTATGAATGCCAATTTTTATATATAATTATTTAAATTTAAGGCTCCCATTATATTATATATTTGTATTATAATATATATATAATTAATATTTTATAATATTTTAATTATATATATATATATATAGTATATAGTATAAGTATTTTATATATATATATATAATTACTTTACTGGGCGTAGGCAGGGGGGCAGAGGGGGGCCACTTGCCTCCCTAAATCTTGGCGATAATAAAAACTGATACTTAAATGTTTGCCAGAGACGTTTTTAGGTTTATTAGTAGATAATCCTGAAAAAGGATACATCATCGATAGTATGCTGAAGGAGTAATACTTATTATATATATATTATATTATATATATATATTATTATATATATTACTTATATATATATATATCTTATATTATATATAATATTTATTACTATATATATATATTATATATATATATATTTATCATGTGTTTTTCCTTTTCATATTGGCTTGAAGTCAACTAGCTGTGTTATTTTTAATCAGTAC
Organism: Trachelipus rathkii; assembly: GCA_015478945.1. Lineage (NCBI taxonomy): Eukaryota > Metazoa > Arthropoda > Malacostraca > Isopoda > Trachelipodidae > Trachelipus > Trachelipus rathkii. The sequence continues at coordinate 41,888 of JABUQX010105255.1, forward strand.
CTTCTTCAGACAAGATTCTCCGCTTGAACTCTTCAGTATGTCGATAAGCATTTGGCTTTCTGAATAAAGGCTGATATATATTATATATATTATATATATATATATATTAATATATATATTATATATTAAATATATATATATATATTATATATATATATTGTATCTTATATATATATATTATATATTATATTATATATATATTTTTATAAATTATCATATATTTATATATATATCGCTCACTTTGCCCCCTTAAAGTAAAATCCTGCTACGGGCCATTATATAAATATATATATATATTATATATATTATATATATACTAGATATATAATATATATATTATATAGTATATATTATATTATATGATATTATTATTATATATTATAGTATATAATATATATATATGTTATAGTTTTCTTTACTTTTATATTAGTTTTATAAAATCAATTGAATCTTTTTTGTTATCGAGTTTTTCATTCCGATCTATTTGATAAAAAATATTGGGATGTTTCCAATGCTTTTATTGATTTATTTATTTACCTGAAAAGGTTAATTATGTTATTTTAATTTAAATTAAGTTCAAACTTTTTTAATTAAACGTTTGGTAAGGCATTTT
>JABUQX010105255.1:45000-57228 GCA_015478945.1 Trachelipus rathkii
TATATATATATATATATATTTTATATATATATATATATATATTTTAGTAATATATATATCTTCTTGCTTTTTAAGAACTTTAAAATTAATTGAACTCTTTTTTTTTATCGCTTTTATCATTTCGTCTATTTTTTTCTTTCATGTTGGAACTTTGATTAAAATATTTTGATTAATTATTTACCCACTGGAAAAGGCTGTTATTGAGTTTTGAGTTTAAATTAAGTATAAACATTTAATTATAAATTTAGTTAGATATTTTATGTAATTAAGGGCCTAAAATATTAACGGGTCCTTTTCATGTTATCAAATAAAATTTAAATTTTTAATGTTTCCTATAATTTCATAATAATATTATATTTTATGATTATTATTCATTTTATATTCATTTTTATTATTTTAAATTTTTATTTTACTTTTAATTATATATTAGGTTTTTATTTATATAACGGTAACCTTATTTTTGAATAGGAAGTTAGATTCTTAAAAGAACCTCATAACATCCAATATCCATTTAGTCATTTATTTTCATTAGTGATCTAATTTATTAATGTTTATTGGTTCTAAAGCCTTTTTTAATATTATTTATTATTTTTTTCAATAAATGATATTCTTATCGGTTGACTTGGCTCATATTATTGATTATTACAACTTTGTATTCTTCCGCCAAAGCTATGGAAAATTAATTCTAATTTTTTAAAGAGCCTCATAACATAAAATATCCAGGCTCTTGTTGATTATCAGCTTCCAGTTAAGCTTAAGCCGATTTTATTTTAAAACCTACTAAATCGAACGCAATGAGCACCAACGCTCATAGCGTTAAAAGATTGAACTTTTTTTCTAATTAGTTAGTTATTGAAACAATAGAAAATAAAATAAATTACTTTTTTTGTAAATCACACAACGAAAGTTAAAGTAATGGACTAATTATATTGAGAAATTTTAGTTTTTACTTTTTTTTTTGTAAAATAAAAACACAAAAAAATAGAGTTGAACCACATCTAGATACCTACGTTTCACACTAAATTTCTGATCACTTTTCAATACTACTTTTATATCAACCTAGGCCAAATATTGTGTAAGGCTTTGATTTTGCGATAGTATATTTTGTAAAAAAAGCGCTTTTCTTTTATGCATTATTTTGCTTCACTACTTTTGTAAAGGAATTTTTTTTTTTGGACATCATTTATCAATTCAGATATTTAGTAACATATAATAAAATAGCAATTTAATTATATTCTTTATAATATTAAATATAATAAATAATAAAAATAATAATAATAAAATAATAATAATAATAATAATAATATAATAAGTAATAATAATAATAATAAAATATCTATACACCGTCTTTTAAGCAATCTTATTTAGTCAATTAACTTATGGCCAGAAGTTGAGGTTAAAGTTCAAGGAAGCATATATTTCCATTAGGGGGCTAGAGCCGATGGGGGACAGAGGGGGGAACGAAGTCTCCCCCGTCGTCACTAGAGGTCTGAGAGCCCCGACTCCTGTTATCTATGCGGTCTACTCTAGGGTATTCGTGAGTTTTAAATCATACGAGACTGTACATAAAATGTAAGTATATATATATATATTATATTATATATATAATATATATTATATATATATATATTATATATTATATATATATATATATATCTAGATATATATTTTAAATAGATTATAAATATTTATATATATTCGTCTTTATCCCAAATATTCAATTTTTAAAACAATATTTATTTGTTAAAGTGATTGTTAAATAATTATTTAAAAATATTTCGAACTTTTGAATCATGTCCGTTAACACTTAAATTCATTGTTAGAAATCAAAACAGGTCCTATATATTTTTGAAGCATGTCCGTCACACTTAATTCATTGTTAGTATAATAATATGGTAATCCTATGAAAAAAAAATCAAAACTTACGGAGTATATGCTGAAACGATTTATGCATGTTTCTAGCAACATTTTAGTACGTTTTATGTTCAGAAATTGCAGCGTTTTTTTTTTTTTTTAACAATCATTAGTGAAACTAAATAATGAAATTTTAAACTTAGTTACGTTTACATTTATTCGTTAGTAAGAAGTTTGTTTTCATGGAGCTATTAGTGGTGTGAACTGCTTTAGTATTAAAGTGTCATTTGATTTTAAGCATTTTCACTTCAATTTTATGAAATGTGTTCGAATTCATACAATCGATATGTATATGAAGGTGGAAGCTGATAATCAACATGATATAATATCCATTTACTTACTTATTTTGTTAAGCGATCTAATTTATTAATGTTAATGTATTCTAAAACATTTTTTAATATTATTTATCTTGTTTTTCATTTAATAATATTCTTCTCAGTCGCCTTGGTTCATATTATTGACTATTCCTTCTTAATGTTCTTCTCCGCTAAAAGCTTGGCAATATTTTATTTTACTGTTTAATTAAATCTGAAATTTTTATTATTCTTTATTGTATCTTTTTCTTAAATATAATTAGTTTTATTTAATTATAAAACCCCTTATTAGAGATTCAAAATATTTTTTTAATAAAATTTACGCGTGTGTACTTAATTCTACATTAATTATAAAATACGTCTAAACATTTATTTTATTTACTAAATAATATTAAAATATTTAGATATTCTGAGAATTATATTATTTACTCTTTTGATAATACAATTACTATTATGCTGTTAAAAAAAATTCACATTAAAATTTTAAGATATCAATATCAGAAAAGTATTATAACAACTTTTTGGTGTTTCCTAAATTGCTCTTCAACTTGATGGGAAATTCAATAAAAAAATGGTATTCTTTGTAAAATGTGTGTGTCTGAGTGTGTGTAAGAGAGAGAGATTGAAGAGAGAGAGAGAGAAGATGTAGAAGAGAGAAGAGAGAGAGAGAGAGAGGAGAGAGAGAGAAGAGAGAGAGAGAGACGAGAGGGGTTTTGTTTAAATATAAATTTCCAGAAAATTTAATTTTCATTGTTTTAATCTGAAATTTTTTTTTTGGTGTCATGGAGAATGTTTTTACATGTAATCTTTGAGTAATATATATATATATATATCTATATATTATATATATATATATTATATATATATATATATATATATATATATTATATATAGTATTGATATATTATATAATATATATCATATATATATTATATTCTCTTACTTTATCTTAAGTTTTAATTAAAATTCAACTATTCTCATTTAAGCAATAAACGAATGTCCGCGAATTAATAACATATATTGGAGGTTTCCAATGCTTTTTATTGATTCATTTATTTTACTGAAAGGTTATTTTAAGTTATTTTAATTTAAATTTAAGTTTAAACTTTTTTAATTTAAACGTTTGGTAAGCATTTTTGAAATTAAAGTAGAAAATAGTAAAAGTTTGGGCATTGAATGTTATTTTTTTAAACAATGCAATTTTTTAATTTGTTACCCAATAATTTAAATATTATTTATTTTTTTTAAAATTAGCAATTTTTTATAATAGTTTTTATGAATTCTAAAAATTTATTTTAATTTTAATTATTTATTTGATCTTGTAAAACAGAAACTACATTTTAAAATGGGGCAGTTAACGTAAAAGGTCCTATATATTTTTGAATCATGTCCGTTACCATTAAAATTGATTGTTAGGATCATATACAGAAATATTTAAAAAAAAAACAAAAAAAAATCATAACTGACCCAAGCGTAAACAGAAAATTGATATAATATATTATATTATTTTATTTTATTATTTAATAATATATTTAATTTAATTTATATGATATATATATATATATATATATATTATATATATATATATATATAATATATATATATATATATATATAATATATATATATATATTACTTTATTTTAAAAATTTGCACACTAAACTGAGTTGTATTGACTTTATGAAGGTCTTGAGATATTTTGCTAAATCTTGAGTATTTTGGACCACAAAAGCTTGAGTTTTCAAATTTTTTAGAATGGCATCGCCTGCAAAGAGAGAGGAGGAGAGAAGAGAGAGAGAGAGGAGAGGAGAGAGAGGGAGAGGAGAGAGAGCGAGAGAGGGAGAGAGAGGAGAGAGAGAGAGAGAAGAGAGAGATTATATATATATATATATATATATTTCTATATTATATATTATTATAATATTATATATATATATATATATATTATATATATATATTATATATATATATACAAAGGTGGGCCCCGTTAATAGAAGTTTTTAACGTCGTTAATTCTTAATCGTTACAAAAAATTACGGCGTTAATCATTAAAGCGTTTATCTCGGTAAAGAATGTAGCGGAAGTTAACGTTTATCGTTAAGATATGGCGGTCTTCATTATTTTTTTTTTTTTTTTTTTTTTTTTTTTTTACGTTATCAACCATCACTGGGCCTCACGGGAGAGCCCTTTCCAGGAGGGTAATGTTGCAGCAAAATTTCATCCGCTAAAGCGCAAATTACGCAGATGAACATATACGCAGGCTTTTAAAGTGAGGGAGATTAAAATTCAGCAGGAACCACAGAAGATAGAAGAGAGTTCCACAGAACAGGTGGTGGGAAGGAAAAAGAAACACCGCAGCAATAGCTGGGAGTTACCAATATCTACAAAACTCGTGCGCAGATAAAGCACCCCTTGTGCTACTAAGGCGTCGTAAAGATGGTGGTATCGCGAGTGGTAAGTTCCCTCGAACAACTACCGCGCTGCGATACCTATAGAAGAAAGATAAAGCACAACATCGCGCGCAAAAGATTAGAGGTTCAGTGAACTGGACAAGTACTTAACAGTTTTATAAGCTTTTGGCTTTTGAACTCCTATCCCCCTCAACCCTGTCCAAAAGCGGGTGAAACCAGAGCCCAAGATATGAGAAACAGTATTTATACAAGGCGGATGAGACCCTTGTATAGCTGAAGTATCTGAAGAAGAGAAAAGTCTCGCAGTCTAAACAGAAACTCCAAGTTTCTTTGGGGGCCCTAGCAACCGTTGTGATGTTGAGGTTTCCAAAGACATTTTTTTATTGTTAAGGCCAAGGATGTTTATATTGTCAACAGGAGACGAAAGAACCGTCAAAAGAGATAGAATGTTAGAAGATTTTTTAGAGAGGGAGATTTTGTAGAAGTTTGGGTTTTTAAGAATTGAATTTCCACAAGGTTTGAGACGACCCCCACCGCAAATTCTATTAGGCAGCGAGAATAGAATCCGAAAGATAAGATTTAGAGGGCAACTCTAAAGTAAAGATGGGCAGAATTGAAATGAGCTGAAGAATGAAGGTCGAGTCAGCATAGGAGTGGATATAGTTAGATGTGCAGGTGAGAAGATATTAATGAAAGTAGAATAAAGTAGTGATCGCAGATGTCATTTTTTTCGCACCCGCGGATGCGGATGTTTGATTTTAACATCCGGGGATAAGGTATGTTTGATATATATATATATATACTTATAAACTATATTATATATATATTATATATACTTATATATATTATATATATATATATTAATATATATATATATTTATATATTATATAATATATATATATATTTAGTATATATATATATATCGAGTTTTTAGCACAACTATTAATAAAATTGTGTTACCAGGGTACGGGACGGGGAATCCAACTCAAATGCACTCCACCAACCTTTTTCCCCCAACCTCCGCCCTTAATGAAAAGACTTTACATTGGAATTATATCACTTTTTTGCACCAGCTTTGAAATTCAATATAACGGAAGGTTGTGCTTGAGAAGCAAGCACCAATTTTCCTTTTCTGCAAAGAGTATGTTTCTATTTTCATCATATTTTAGCCCAGCATTCTAAATACTCTCTTACTTGGAACATAAGTTGGAGGGCCAGGCAAGTATTCCTATGAAGTTTCTTAAGCGTGTAAAATTTTACTTAATTTTCAACTGAACAGGATCATCATTTGTATCTAGTCGTTTTTTCTTGGTGATAGTTTTTTCACATTTGCACTATATCTTTTGGCAATGGGTGTGTTTCTTTATCACTAATGGACTGTAGAAATTCTTCTCTAGTGAATCTGCTATTGATTTACTTGTAGAAGGTGTTGGTTCTAGTAGATTTTGTTTTTTTTCCTTTTAAGGGGTGGCGAATTAATAGACGGTTCGGATTGAAATTTTTCAACTGCAACACACAGTGACCATTTAACTTGTTCTAATATTGTGTTAAAAAAAAACTTGCTTTTATATCGGGGATCTAAGTACCTTGCAATAGTATGAAGGTCATTAATTTCCCAAGGAACCAAAGCGTTTTTCTAGTCTAGTTTTTAATTACATGTTTCATTCTTTTAAACCGTCTCATTTTCATTCGAAGATGGTTCAAATTGCTTCAGCGTTGAGATTAATCGTATTACATCGGAGAGACAGAAGCTGTAAGAGGAGACTGAAGTTTTTTTTTGGTAATTTCTTTCAAATGGTTCAACAGCTTAATCAGTGTGATATGATGTCATTTCCAATTAGTAAGAATGTTAACTTTGGAATACGAAGTGGCGTACAAAGCGAGGTTCTTTGAGCAATAACATTCTTTCCATCATGTGAAGAGTACTTTTCAAAGCGATTTGGAATGTTTTTGATAACATTAGGATATGGGAATATCAAGCCGTTTCTGAACTGCCTTCCAACTCATTTTCCTAATTCCAGATTCATCTAAGTATCTTTTTTATTATGAAAATTCTTTATCAAGATCTCGACACTCACTATCCGCCGGAACTCCGCAGTGCAAGCAGGATGCGGATGCGGATCGCAGATTTTATAATGTGCGGATGCTCCGCGGATGCGGAAATGTTACCTGTATCAATAGAAATAAGTAGGGAGATGAGACGCAACCCCTAGGAAAACTCACTATTGACAGAAAAGAAGAAGAAGTCGTCCATCAAACCATAGGCGATGTTTAGCACTTGAAAAGAAACGCTAGAACATAGTAAGCAAGAGAAGGAGGAAAGGAGGGGAGTTTGGAGCAATTGATGCGTGCCATACCCGGTCAAATGCTATGGATATGTCAAGCGCCCACTAACGCGAGTCTGCCAGTAAGTTCCTAAGAGCGGAAAACTATAAATCGGTTAAATAAAGAATAGTATATCGCCAGTAGACTTTGAACACCAAAAGCCTTACTGCGAATGGAAAGAAGAGAATGAGATTCAGAATGGTCTGAGAAGTGGAGAGTTTGAGAAGGGTTTATCAGAGATCTTTAGATAGAATAACAAGTGAAGCTATCGGGCGATAGTTAGAAGGATCAGAGGGCTTCTTTTTTCGGAATAGGTTGGACGTCATGTGCGTGCTTCCACAACTGAGGGAAAGTGCTAGTATTAAGACATAGAGAATATAGTTGTACGAGGGGTGGTGGTCAGACGTAAGCACATTCCTCAAAACTCGGGCTTTTTCCATCCCTGTGTTAAACATACTAAACTGGTAATAACCGAGTAATATAACACATTTTAAAGACCTCACAAAAATGTTTTGAAATATAAAAAAAAAAAAGTTTATCTCTTTATCGAAATCGAATTAATACAATTTAAAATCTGATAGAAAATATTTTATAACTCGTAAATTAAGTTACGGTTACGGATGTAGCGGGATAACTTACTGCTTATGTGAGTTTTAATTTTTTTCGAATTAAGAAAGCGTTAAAAGTTAACGAAAAATTTAACGAGTAAATTAACGGATTAACGCTTAACGCGTTAATGCCCACCTCTTTGTAATATATATATTATATATATTATTATATATATATATATATATAATATTATTATATTATTATATTATATATTATATATTTATATATATCTATATATATATATATATTATATATATACTATAATATTATACATATATATTATATTTATATATATAATATATATTATATAATATATATATATAATATATTTATTATATATATATATATATTATTATATATAATATATATATATCTTATAATTATATATTATATTATATATATATTATAATATATATATCGTTATTATATATATATATATATATATACTATGGCCAGCATCCCGAAAAGTCCAGGCATGTAACTAAGAAAACTATAAAATCTACAGGAAAATAAATAAATTTTTTGAATTGAATTGACTTTCTTTCTGAGAAATTAAAAAAAATTATTTTATTCTAATATTTATTAATAACTCTTAAATATTAGTAAAAATCTTCAGTGCAACGCTCTGAATGACCTTGACAGCTGCAATAGTCTCGAGAGCAAACTTGCCCAAATACCGCTTTTTCTACGCATGGAGAAATATTTTTTCTTTTTATATCTTCTTAGGGGTTCGACCCGACGGAGGGACAGAGGGGGGACGAAGTGTCCCTCCGTCGTCGCCCGGTAGCCGAGAACCCCGACTATAATCCATTGTTTCTTGTTTACCGAGGGTTTCGTTGTGGTCAAAAAAAATTCAACATTTGGCACCTTTCCGTGCATACTCGGGAGTAACTTAGTATTTGAATTATCAAAAACTGTAATTATTAACACAAATTTTTAACAATTTTCATCTTTTTTCAACACGTAGGTTTTTGACAAACTTTTTTATACTTCTAAGGTAAAATGTCTCCTTGATTAATAAAATGATTTTTATTTTCGTTTGTACCTGTTATAGTTTTTTGGTTACATGCCTGGCCTTTTCGGATGCTGACCTATAATTATATATGTATATATATGAGTCTTAATATATATATTATATATATATATATATCTATATATTATATATATATATATATATATATATATATATATATATATATATATATATAATATATATATATATAGAGAGAGAGAGAGAGAGAGAGAGAGAGAGAGAGAATGGACTAAGTACGTTTCGGGTGTAGTGGTGCGAATAATTGGAAACTAAGAATTAAAATATATATATATCTATATAAATCTATTATATTATATATATATTTATATAATTATTATATATTATTATATATATATATATATATATATATATATATATATATTATTATATATTATTATTATATATATTGTTTATATATTTTATATAATATTATATATATAATAAAATATCTATTTTTCTTCTTGCTTTTTAAGAACTTTTTTTTTATTTTCGTTTTTATCATCATCTTTTTTTTTTTCTTTTCTTTTGATGTTTATGAAATAAATTTACATAAGATAATTGATATTTAAAAATACTAAATTTTGTGATTATTATTCATTTTATATCAATTTTCATTATTTTAAAATTTTATTTTACTTCTAATTTTATCAAGTCTTAACAAACTGAAATATTAAGCAAATAATTTTAAGCAATTCTCGTACATATTTATTGTGGAAGATTAAGTTCTTAGTAATACTATTAAAAACATTATTAAAAAATATAAATTATATTTATTATTAATATCATATTTCTTATTAATATTATTTATATTTAAATTATTTTAAAAATTTAGGGGTAACATTTATAATTTTAAGTATTTCTTGCAAATATTTATGTAAAAAGATTACAATTAAGGTTTTAATAGTATAAAAAATAATTAAATATTTGATTAAAAATTATGATATATATTTTAACATAATAATTGTAAATTAATTGTATTTCTATAATATTTATAAGTAACTAAATTGTAATATCAGGCATTTCTTGCTAATATTTATTAAAGAAGATTAAATAATTAAGTCTTTAATAATGTAAAAATATAACTAAAATATTATTAACAAATTTAAGTATTATATGATTTTTTATTTATGTATAATTTCGTACTTCCATAAAAATTATGGGGTAACTAAATTATAATTTTACGCATTTCTTGCAAATATTTATTGCAGAAGATTAAATAATTAAGTTGTTATGAATATAATAAAATATAACTTGAATATTTTAAAATATAATAAAAAAGTGTTTTTTAATGATTTATTTTTTAATTATTTGTAATTCTATAAAAATTTAGGGGTAACTAAATTATAAATTCAGGCATTTTTTACAAAATTAAAAAATTAATAATTAAGGCTTTAATAAAAAAAATATAACAAATAATATAACAAATTAATCAAATTTAACAATAACAATTCTAAATTATCGTACTTCTATAAAATTTAGGTGTAACTAAATTGTTTTCAAGTATTTCTTGTAAATATTATTAAAAATGATTAAATAATTAATATTTTAATAATATAAAAATATAACTTAAATTTTATTACCAAATTTAAATACTATATAGTTTATTATTTATTTTAAAATTAGTCGTACTTTCATAAAATTTTGGGGTAGCTAAATTATAACCACGCATATTTTGCAGATAAAATAAAGAAGAAGAATTTGAAGAAGATTCTAGATTTTTATTTAAAATAGTATCAAGATATTTAGTTTCCATAGAGCATTTTTGAAAACCCTGAGAAATCCTTATTTTATCTAATTCATCCTTTGATCTATTACATATTATAATAGTTGATCTATTACAAAACGCAATCGTTGTACTTTTATCTCCATTTAATTTCAATTGCATTTTCAGTTATATTCTAAAGCTTTTTGTGTCCTTATATAGACGGAAGCAACAAACTAGCATCATCTAGTGCTCATAACAGCATTAGACATTCTCATACCACCTAATCTACCAAATATTTTACCATTTACCAATTCTTTTATGTCCATCTATATGAATACAAAAGAGTAGAGGTGACAGAATTCCTCCTTGTCTAACATCATTTTTTATCTTTCATCTATTTGATACATTATTTTTAAATTTAACTTGAGCAAACTGATTGTTGTAAATATGCACTAAAATATTATGCATTATATCAGGAATTTTCAAATTCTCCAATTTCTTAAATAAAATGTCATGATTGACTTTGTCAAATGCCTTCGAAAGGTCTAAGAATGCCGCATACATGGTTGAACCTCCCTCGATGTATACTGCAATTGTTTCCTTCAAAACGAAGATTGAAGTCTCTGTTGAGTAATTGCTTCTAAGTATTTGCTTTCTATTTCTTAAACTGAATTTCAAATCCTATTCAGGATTTCATATTCAAATTTTGACTTGATCACGTCTATTAATTATTGAACACAAAATTTCCCGTATTAATCTTTATAATCGGCGGTTATCGACCTCCAATAGGTTCACATGGATATGATTTGATGGATAAGACATACCTTTAATTAATTTGCAATATTTTATACATTACCTTTCCCAAATTTCAAATGATGTAAGTGAAATCCATCTGGACTAAAGTTTGATTCATTTTATTAATTATTTCATCAATTACCAGAGCAGATGAATAATTCATAAACATCTGTCCAATGAGCTTTTTTAAAGCATTCTGAATTTTCAGACCTGGAGTCTTTGCATAAATCTGTAAATCCTTCATAAAGTTTGCAGCTTATTTCCATCATCAATATTTTCTTTGCATCAAGTTCTTATTACGTCTCTTTTTCAATAAAACCTCCACTCTAGAATATATTCAAAATAATTTTAAGTTTTTTACCATAAAATGACTAGATAGATACGATAATAGATAGTAGATTTAGATAGATAGATAGAAATACGACACAATCACGACACACCACAACACACCACACACATACTATTATATTATATATTTTATATATATATATATATATATATATATATATATATTATTATATATATATATATATTAATATTTGTATTTATATTGCTAAATTTGTATATATATCATAAATAAATGTATATATTTATTATTATATATACGTGTGTGTGAGTGTGTAGCCGGTGTATGTAGGTGTGAGTGTAGGTGTATGAGTGTTTTCATAAAGGATCTTATTAATCCCAACGCCTCACGCCGATTTCAATGAAACGTATTTTCCGATTATCAAGAAACTTACATGAAATTATTCTGAAACGGATCGAAAAACGTTTTAAAAAAATTTCCGGCAAATGACCTGAAAAAGTTATGAAGTCTTCCAATTTCATATTTACAGCATGTAAAATTCTAACTGTCATATGTCCCTTTTATTTAAACTTTTTAATGAGGCCTATCATCCAGTGTTTAAACAATATCTTAATTATTTACATTAACCACACTTGAACGTGTACTAACGAGTGTCTTAATTAGTACACTAACGAAACTACAATGGCTTCATAGCTAGATAAGGCTCTGGGTACAAGAAAAAGGCTGAATACTATTTAAGTACACCAAAAAGTAGCTAAAAAGGCTAAAAAAAAGATTAGGTTGCCCAGATTGCGCCGTAAACGGCTAAATCTGGC
>JABUQX010105256.1:0-16312 GCA_015478945.1 Trachelipus rathkii
AATATATAATATACATATTATATATATTACTATAATATATATAGTATATATTATATAATAATATATATATATAATATATATATAAATATTATTATATATATAATATAATATAATTATATATATATTATATATATATTATATAATATATATATATATATATATATATATATATATATATATATAAATCTATAATATATATATATATATATATATATATAGTATATATATAGATATAACATATATATATATAACACACAAACATTTTTTTTTAAGATAAAGAGGCCTTTATATATTTTTTCTTATTTATCAATCAACATGGTAAAGAGCGAACAAGACATTCTCAAAATATTCGCTTGCAATAACTGAATCTAATCGTCGCGCTTTACACTAAATATTCATTTACGTCTGTGGTTTGTCCAAACTAATTTTAATTATATCATTGTGAAATGTTAATTAAATTACTATAATTTATAGTTATTAATTTGATAGTAATATCCACAATGCATGATTAATATTTATTGACATTTTCCAAACGTGGATTTTTTCCAAAATTATGAAGTTTTATTTTCATTGTTCTTATTTAAAAATAAAAATTGAAGAAAAAAAAAGAAATGTTAAACAAAAATTTTAATAATTTCTAATATAATACTATAATATTTACGACACTTTAACACAATAAGGTTACTTTATATTTACGAGTAGCCTACGTAATGATATCATAACACCACTTTAAAAAACATTGTTTTTGTGGGCATTTTTTAATGTCTGTATTTCTAAAACAAGCACAATACCATAAGACAATATTGCAGGTCGAAGGAACAATCTATAATTGTGAAAATTTCAGATTTTAGCAACTTACCATCAGAGATTTAAGGTTCAAATGTTAACCGATTTTCCGAAAATGATTTTTTGGAAACACCTGTAAATGTTTTTAAAATATTTTATGCCTTCAAATAAGAATTAAGTTAAACCCTACTTTAGTAAGTATCATCACACAAAATTTTATATCGTTTAAATTATTTTCTTCTTTTAATAATACACCCACGAAAATGGAATTTTCTTCGATTTTTAACACAATTTTTTCCGCCCATTCATCTTTCATGGTGAAAATATTATTTTCTCAAAAAAAACAGGAAAGGCAAATGTACCTTAAAGTACCCCAAACAAATCACTCTCTATGAATTTGTATAAGAATTACCAATATGGAAATATGACTTAAAATGTTACCTCTCTTAAGTGATAAATTTTGCTCTCACCGTGGTGCAATACATTTTTGGTCTCACCCTTTTACACCAGAGTAAATTCTACAATAAACGAATGGTGGTTTTTGAACTTTCCCAGGGATAAATTAACGCCATGCCAAAATATAAAAGTTTTCAAAAATTATCGAGCGGCCAATTTCCAGTACGGAAAAAATGGATTGACCCATATATATACTATACTATACTATATATATATATATATATATTATATAATATATATATATATAATATATATATATATATATATAATATATATATATATATATATATACTACAGTATCTCTATACTCGTATTTTTACTATATATGTTTCAATACTTATATATTATAATATACATATATATATAATTATATTATTATATATATAATATATATATATAATATATATATATATAGTATAGTATAATATATTTATATATATATATATAATATATATATAATATATATATATATAATATATATATATATATATATATATATATCTATATATATATATATATTTTATTTTGCTTTCTTTCTTTCTTCTTTTCTTTTCTTTTCTTTACAAAAAACTTCACAGGGGCTGACGAGCTCTGAGAAGAAGAGCAAGTTAGAAGAACATGAAACAAAAGTCGAAATAAAGCCAGCCTTACCCTCCCCCTCCTCCAGTACCATTAATTAGTGAGAACTCGTTAGTAGAGTAAACGAAGGAAGCAAGGTGCATGGGAAAGTGATGGAGACAAAAAAGGTATAGCCAATAACAAAAGATTCAAAATGTGTTTACTCTAGATTGGAACAAGCAGAATGATAGTGAATGAGCAAACAAAAGGTGGGGGGGGGGGGAAACAGTGCACGAAGACCCCGTCACTCGCCCGCAACATTACTGCAAAGTATTCTTCGTAGGTCGACCACGACACCCCCTTTTATACTCCGAGAGTATCTAATTGAACTTTGGACAAATCCATGGGCCGTCCTTTCGAACGGGTCACCATCCGCCTAGCAACGCTTCCCACATCCTCCTGCTCAATTTCCTCTTCGCACCCGTACCCCTCATCTCATAGTCAAATCCTGGGCCCAGCCCCCAAGACACCTTCGTAACTCCTCTGTTCTCTTTCCTCATCAACTCACACTCTGGATCCGATTTCGCAAATCCATCAAAAGAAATTCGATAGAAGTCCGCCGGTTCCACCCGCAGCTTATCAGCGACGGAATGGTCAGGAACCACCATCGCAGGCTGTTGAGCACCATCAGCTTTAATTGGTCCAATTCCCCATAATGTGTGGACTCCCTCACACTTGGCGTTCCGGGAGATGACTCACTCATGTCTACTCCGACCAGATCTGCTCCCTGCTCTGCTTATAAATCCCCCAACCAACTAAACTGCGGCTCCGGCAAAACCGGGATTGATCGAGGTCACGACCAAACAACTCATCATCTGGGATCTCCACCTGAGTTGCCACATCCCTCACTGAACCATGGTCAATCAATTGGTTCGCGACAGATTAAGAACAGACTGCCCAGAATCGAATCCGAGGTGCAATCACTTCCATCAATCAACACCTGGAACAGGTCTCCCCTCATGAAACTCACTGCTTGCCGAACAAATCCCTAACTCTTGCCCCTAACTTCTCTGCCACTCTTCCTAAATCTCGGAATGCATTTCCAC
Organism: Trachelipus rathkii; assembly: GCA_015478945.1. Taxonomy (NCBI): domain Eukaryota; kingdom Metazoa; phylum Arthropoda; class Malacostraca; order Isopoda; family Trachelipodidae; genus Trachelipus; species Trachelipus rathkii. Next base: position 2,907 of record JABUQX010105256.1, read on the forward strand.
TCTCGTGGTTGGGTGTCTCTTTTCCCCTTCCCAACGCCTTGAATAACACGGTTATCCAAGCCAGCAACTCCCTCAGGGGTGTGATAACCGATCAGTTTTAGAACTCGCCTTGGGAACCAATCATCACGAGTGTCCTCAACATTGCTGGGAACACTACTATCATCCTAGTCTCTTTCTTCCCTTGAAAGGAAATAGCCACCCTGATTTTCATCTGTACTCTGGGCACAATAACCGCTCTGGGGCAACAATCGCCGCGAACCAAAAAAAAAACCAGTGAAACTTGACTCACTGCCAGATGCTGTCTGTGATCCTGCGGATGGTATCAAGCTATTCTCATCGTCCAGATCGCGGGCCTTATCCACCTTGACGAGGGAATAGTAATCCCTTAAGTACTTAGGGGGCTCAATCCAAGGTTTTAGATGGCGATGATGTACCTTTTCAATAACCCCATCTTCCGTTCTCGATTCCGAGATTTGATGTAACCCCATTTTCATTTACTTTCTGAACAAGAAAAGGGCCAATGTATCTTGCCTTTAATTTCCGGATGGCACTTCTATCATTTTATACTTTTTTTCCGTAGTGACGCTGACATCACTCATGGAGGAAGTGGCTTAGAGATCCAACTCACTGGCAATTTGCCACTGTCGTATACACTGTTCTCTCCTCTAAATATTTTTCTCTAAGGTGCTGTCACATTGCTTTAACAAAGATTTCACTGTGACTATTTCCAATGGCTTTGACAGTTGACATGTGCTGCTATTACTGTTGTTCGCAAATCATGGCGCTACTCGACCAAGCTATAGAGCTCTTTTCTGCCCTATTCCATTGCTCATGTCCACTTTCTGTAAAAATTTTCATTGATGGATAAAATTCTGAAGATAGATTGGTAGCAGCAGCAATTTTTCCGCAAGCACACCCTTACATTATCTAGCCTAAAGTGCTTCTCTACTCACAGCAGGACAAACATTGATATTAATGACTCTGTTTTGAATCCTGACTCTTAATGGTAACTAATGTCCTACATTATTTATTCGGACTCGAGCTGGCCTGCAAACTTTGCTGACTTCCTACCCCAGAAGCTTCCATGGTGTTCATTGTGCAAAAGTCTTTAAGATGTACTACTCAGCCGTTGAAAATATGTGACCCTCTGTTGCATACCATCTCTTGTTGGCACTATGGGTAATAATAAAAAAAAGCTAACACTGAGGGCAAATTAGCTTCACACTAAATAGTCTTGTTACCTTCATGCTGCCATCAGGCAAAGCTTTGTTCCAACCTCTTTTCTCATTTCTACCAGGGCATCAGAGACTAGTAGCAAGTTTGCTGGTTTGATAATCCAAATTGGCGGGTGACATTCTGCCCATTTTAACTGTCATCAGGAAATGGTCCATGTTCAACTTCTAATGGGGCAAACCAACTTCATGCCTGATACATCTCTTGACTTTTTATCTTTTTGAGTGTTACTCCAATAGCAACAAGAACGTGTGTCCTATTTCCCTATGGAATCCCCTACATTCAAAAGCGCTGCTTTTTTTCTTTTTTTTTGTTGCAAATTACTTATCTTGCAATAAAGTTTAAATTTTGATCATCTCAGAAATTCTTCTCTCTTGCTTAGAAACCAATCATGTTGCATGTCTTCCAGCCCAGAATGGCCTTTATCCAATGAGCTGTATTGGTTGCTATAAAAAATAAAATCTTATTCAGGATACATCAGTCTTGTAGCTCTTTTATCATAGCTAGGTTTGATTTATGACTCTCTTTCCAAATAATCTCGTTTTTTTTTTTTTTTTTTTTAATAGGAAGAAAATATTGCTGATCAATATTTAGGTATTTTAGCGAATTTCTTTAACTTTCTGAGTAATTTTTTTAGTTTCTATTGGGCTCTAATTTTTTTTCCTTTTATTTTTAAATTATAATTATTTGGTAGAGTGAAGATTCTCCTGAATGACAAGTTTAAAGCTTTAAATTACCCATTTAATATAATTACAGTATCAATAATTTCACACAATAATAATAATAATAATAATAATAATAATAATAATAATAATAATAATAATAATAATAATAATAATAATAATTAAAACATGTTTTTAATAGGTCAAGAAATGTCTGGTTCTTCCTCCGAAGATTCTGATTCAGAAAAAAAAACGAATGAAACCAATGAAAATGTCGAAAATGAGAATGATGACTCCAAAGTCCCCATTGTCAAAGTTAAAATGTTAGTGCTTAATACTTTACCTACTTTATCCTTCATCTGTTAATACTCTAAATATTAACAACAAGTTATAGATGTATATTTATTAGGTTTATGAATTGGGTGGTATGGATTGATGTGTTGGTTAGGAAAATAAAACGTTGACATTTCTAAAACTTAACTCACTTATGAACCAATTTCAATCCCAGCTGTTTTTGTGTTCAATTAGTCTTTTGAACTGATTTTTTGAGCAAATTTATTTTCTAAAAGCTTAAAGGAGCCACACTCTCTCTTTCCTTTAAAACAGGTTTTCTAAGTATGATTATTTTTGATAATAAAAATTCATATTATACATGAAATTTATTAAAAAACGTCAATTTAAAGACACTCTTTAATAACCTTATTATAATAAATTCTCTTTCATGCTTTTTGAAATTGCATTTCAAATGAATACACATTAATTTTTATGCTAAATACTATATATATCGCTTAAACTCTTTACTAGGATTAGCATTTTATTTTAATGAAATTTATCATAGTAATGAAGATAAAATTATATTTTCTTTATATAAAATGTTCCATTTTAAGGAAAATTATCCTAGTAATTAAGATGCATTTTATTATGCCCTATTTCAATTTTATATTTTGAATTAATTACCATAGTTATGTAGATGCAATTATATAATTCTTATTTATAATGTTATATTTTAATGAATATTGATTAAACTACTAATATTGATGCAATTATATCTTTTCAATTTATACTTTTCTATTTCAAAGAAAATTAACCTGGCTATTTAGATATACATTAATCCTTCTTATACCTAAACTTAAAGAAAATAACATAGTTTTGTAGATACAAATATATCTTTTCTATTTAGCATTTTAACATTTTTATGAACAATATTTTATTTTATTTTCTAATCAAAGTCTTTTCTTTTTCTTTTAATAAATTTTTAACTAATGCAATTTTTCTTTTTGGGGACATGATATATTTCCTATTTCATCTAATAATATACGTGTCAATTTAAGAGAAGACCGCCCTAAACTATTAATAAATTCGATCTTTTCTGTACTTTTTTGAAATTATGGTCATTTTCAGAGTTGAAACAACATTAATCTTCGTTCAAATGCCTGAAATCAACTTGCTTAGGAATATAAGGCTATTAATAAAAAACAAATATATACAGTATATTCCTAAACTTCCCCGTTAGGTGTTAGAGATTAAAAGAGTGTTTAACTATTCTTTATTTTCAAATTTCCAAAAAAAAACTTTCATTATTTTTTAAAAATTAAGCACCTAATAAGGTCTATAAATATAGAAATGGCCGACACACAGTCAAGGTATCTAGTTTTTGGCACTCCCATTAATTATATACTAACTAGTAATAGAATAAAGATTTAAATAAGCTCCCAAACGACCGAGTAATGTACTACAGTTTATCCAATAATTGCAGAGTCTTGTTCCTTATATTATTCAAATTTTCCGAAATTTTTCTCAATTCCTACTTTAAAATAATATGTAAATTATTCTATTAAATATTGCCGGCCTTATATCTAGTATATGTTGGCTTACTCTTACCAATGAGAATATCGATTATATCGAAACAAAAATAAAAAATTAAATTCCCAAACCACGTAAAGTAAACTTTTTAAGCATTATTTAATAGCTAATAATCTTGCTGGCTTTAAAATAATTAAAATTCACGAAAAGAATTAGCTTCTAGTTCTTTAACTTTTTAACGATCTAGTATTTTTCTAATGTTTTTAAACCGACCACATCCAGATATGCTGTTTCTCTTGCTTAGAAAACCTTACCTAACGTAACCAAAATTATAATATTATAAATTGACCAACCCAACAACCCCTTATATGAAACGGTAAAAGAGTTAAAATAAGCTTCTTTATCAAATTTTCAAAAAAAAAAAAAAACCTCTCCAATTATTTTTAAAACCATTTATAGCAATTGGCTATTAAATGAATCCCTTTAAAATGAGCCGGCCTACAATCAGATATGTTGGCTCTCTTATTCAAGACATTCAATTTTGAAAAACATTCTAAATAAGTTCCCAACCCGTAGAGGTATTAATAGTTATCAAGAATTACACATCTGTGTATCTTTATTCAAATTTTCTCGAAATTTTTCTCCATTCTTAACTTTTAAACGCTAAACAATTTGTAAATGTCTTATAAACTGGAAGCGGGATTTATGTATATTTTAAGGCGATTTTACATTCGAGAATATTTTCGTCAGAAAAGGTAAAATTAAAATTCCAAAAACCATGTATGGGACCCAAATAAAGGAAGTATCATTCCAACAATCATTTACTGTTTAATAAAATTAAAGCGAAAGAATTGCATTATTTTTAAAAATCTTTTAAACGATCTAATATTGAGTCCTAGTATTATTTTAACGGCCTACTTCAGATTATCTCGTCTCTTCTATGCTTGGAAAATGCTTTATAAAAAACAAACTGAATAAGAGATTACTCCGTAGGTGCAAAAGTAAAAGATTTAAATTAAAGCTTTTTTTTCTTCAATATTCTTCCACGTACAAAACTTCCTTTATTTTTAAAAGCCTTGAAGCAACTGATCTTGATGCTTATTTCTAAATGGGTAACATCAGGATTAGTTGGCTCTCTTATTTACTATGTGCTTAATGAATACATTCTATAATTCCAAACCCCGTAGGTACTCATAGTTTACATGAACTTAAAATCTGTCTCCTTTATTCAAAATTTTCCGAAATTTTCTCAATTCTTAACTTTAAACGGACTTAAATTGATGTCTTTAAAATTAGCTCGCCCTATATCCAAGAAATATGTTGGCTCTCTTACAAGTAGGATGCTTGCTTTATGAAACAAAAGTAAAATAAAATTCCCGAACCCACTTACGTACCATGTTATAAGAGCCACCTAAAATCTTTCTGCTTTAATAAATATTTCCGAAAAGAATTGCTTTATTTTTTAACTTTTTAAACGATATATATAATGTTGGTAAATATTTTTTTAAACGGCCCACATCCAGAAATGCTGTCTCTTTTAAAAATGAATACTTGATCATATCAAGTTAATATAATAAATTTTCCAAAAAAACTTTAGGTGCAAAAGGTAAAAGAGTTAAAATAAAGCTTTCTTTAATCAAATTTTTCAAAAAAAAAAAAAAATCCAATTATTTTTAAAACATTTTAGCGGACTAATTATGGTCCATAAAATAAAACGCAAACACATCAAGAAATAAAATTGGACAGTAGTATTAAGTTCGAAACCAATACCATTGCGTGACCTAAAATTCTAAAAATAATTCCACAAACCTAAAGGTACTCGTAATCTGTATTGATAATCTTCTTACTTGGCTTCAGATTTTGCTCAAATTTATTGTTCTTCTTAACTTTTGAAACGAGTCAAATTATGTCTTTAAATTGAGCCGGCCTACATCCAGATGTGTTTGGCTCTGTGCCGTAAAGGACAGATACAATCTGTACATTAAACTGAAAATTAAATCTGTCCATAAAACCCACTGCACTTCAAACTTGACTGGAGGATCTACAATATCGAGGCCTTAATAAAATTTTCTGAAAGAAATTGCATTAATTTTTAACTTTATAACGATCTAATATTGGTCTATGTTTTTAAACGGCCACATCCAGATATGCTTCTCTCTTGATTAGGAATGCCCTATAACAAAAAACAAATATTAATAAAATCCAAAACGCATCCAGTTAGTGGCAAAGGCACAGCGTGACAATAAAGCTTATTTAACAAATTTTTATGAAAAAAAAAACTCCATTATTTTTAAACTCACACATTTTAGTGACCTAATTATGGTCCATAAATAAAAACGGCCCACATCACGATATGTTGGCTCTCTTTATTAGGACTTTGCTTTATGAAAAATTCGAAATATAATTCCCAACCCCGTAGGTATTAAGTTACAAGAATTACAATCTTGTTCCTTTATTCAAATTTTAATTTTTTTCTCAAATTCTTACTTTTAAACGACTTAAATTATGTCTTTAAAATGAGAACCGCCCCTAACAGTCCAGAATGTGTAATGCTCTCATAAAATGAGAGATGCCTGTTTCAAAAACAATATTGGAATTAAATTCCAATATCACACGTAACGTTTCAAGTTATAAGAGCTACATGCTTTCTGCTTTAATAAAATTTTTCTGAAAGAAATGCATTATTTTTAATTACTTTTTAACGATCTAATATTGGGTAATGTTTCTAATATTGACCACATCCAGATATGCTGTCTCACTTGCTTAGGAAATGCAAATAAATATAAATAAATTCCCAACCCCCATAGGTGCAAAGGTAAAAGAGTTATAATGAAGCCTTCTTTAATCAAATTTTTCCAAAAAAACTTCCATTATTTTTAAAACATTTTAGCGACTAATTAATGGTGCATAAATCGAAACAGCCCACATCAAGTTAAGTTGGCTCTCTTATTTACTACGTGCTTATGAAAATAAAATTCTAAATAATTCCAAACCCGTAGGTACTAAGTTACAAGCATTACAATCTTGTTCCTTTATTTCAAATTTTCCGATATTTTTTTCAATTCTTAACTTTTAACGACTTAAATTAATGTCTTTCAAATAGCCGGCAATAAATCAGATATGTGTTATCTCTCTAAAATGTGAGATGCTTTCTAAACAAAAGTAAATAATTAAATGCCCAAACCACTACGTAATATGTTATAAAAGTACAATCTTGGCTGCTTTAATAAAATTTTTCGAAAGAATTGCATTATTTTTTTAACTTTTTTTATCAAAACGGCCCCATACAGATATGTCTGTCTCAACTTGCTTAGGAAATGCCTAATAAAAAACATATATAAATAAATTTCAAAACCCGTAGGTGCAAAGGTAAAAGAGTAAAATAAAGCTTCTTTAATCAAAATTTTTCAAAAAAAAAACTCCATTTTTTTAAACATTTTAATCGACATCAATTATGGTCGCATAAATAAGACGGCAATACAAAAAAATATGTTGCTCTCTATTTAGGACGTGCTATCTGAAAATAAAATTCTAAATCTAAGTTCCAAACATGTAGGGTAACAAAAAGTTACACGAGTTAAATCTTGTTCTTTATTCAAATTTTCCGAAATTTTTTCTCAATTCTTAACTTTTCAACGACTTTAAATTATGTCTTTAAAATGAGCCGGCCTACATCAGATATGTTGGCTCTCTTATCCGGACGATTTGCAATATTATAAAACAAAAGTAAAATTAAAATTCATAACCCAAGTACGTACGCGAAGTTATAAACGCTATCAATCTTGCTTCTTAATAACATAATAAATTCCCAAAACCCTGTAGGTAACAAAGATTACAAAGAGTTTTATATTGTGATACTGATAGTTCAGTTTCCGATAATTATTTTTCAATTCAACTTTTAAAAAACGAGTTTAAATTAGGTTCTTAAAATGAACCGCTTATTAATCAAACACACATATTGAACATATTGACATCTGGAAACGCTAGAGGCACCTATGACATGCCAAAGTGAAAGAAAAATTCTAAAATAAATTCAAGCCCGTAGGTATCAGAGTTTACATAGAATTTACAATCTATGTTACTTATAATTTCAAATTTCCGAAATTTTCCTCAATTCCTAACTTTTAAACGACTTAAATTATGTCTTTTTAAAAATTAGCGGCCTATACTAGATATCGTTTGGCTCTCTTACAAATGTATTATGATATCGTTATATAAACAAGTAAAAATTAACACACAAATCACGTACGTACCAAGTTATAATAGCTACAATCTTTGCTGCTTTAATAAAATTTCCCGAAAGAATTTGCTTTATTTTTTAAACTTTTTAACGATCTAATACTGGTCTATGTTTTTAAACAGACCCACATCCAGATAAGCTGTCTCTCTTGCTTAGGAATACTTTATAAAAAACAATCGAGATATGACCCCAAAACAACGTGGTTGCAAAGGTAAAGAGTTAAAATAAAGCTTCTTTAATCAAATTTTTTAAATATAAAAAAAAACCCCTCCATTATTTTTAAAACATTTAGCGACCTATAGATAGGTCCATTAAATATAAACGTACATTTTTACAAGTATTTGATGATTCTCTTATTCAAGACATTCTTTATCATATAAAATTCTAAATAAGTTCCCAAATCCCGTAGGTATTAAGTTACAAGAATTAAATGCCATGTTTCCTTTTATTCAATTTTCCGAAATTTTTTCTCAATTCTTAACTTTTATAACGACTTAAATTCAATGTCTTTTTAAAATGAGCCGGCCTACTTCCAGATATGTTGGCTCTCTTACATGGGAGATGCCTTATAAAACATAAAGTAAAATTAATTCCCATACCATGTCGTACCACGTTATAATAGAGCTACATCTTTCTTGCTTTAAATAAAATTTTCTCGAAAAGGAATTGCATTATTTTTTAAACCTTTAACGAGTCTAATATTGGTTCATATTTTTTTAAACGGTCCTACTTCCAGATAATGCTGCCTTCTTGCTTAGGAAATTGTGCTTTATAAAAAACAAAACGAATATAAATTCCCAAACCCCGTAGGTGCAAAAGTAAAAGAGTTAAAAAAAGCTTCTTAAATCAAATTTTTCCAAAAAAAATCTCTTTTATTTTTAAAACATTTTAGCGAATTAATTAATGGTCCATAATAATCAATAATGGCCTACATCAGGTAAGTTGCTCTCTTATTTATATGTCGTTAATGAATAAAATTCCATAATAAATTCCCAAACCCGTAGGTCTAAGTTACATGAATTACAATCTCTTGTTCTTTTATTCAAATTTCCGAAATTTTTTTTCTCAATTCTTAAACCAAATTACAATATAATTAAAATTATGTTTTTAAAATTGAAATTATATCCAGATTATGTTGGCTCTCTTACAATGAGATACGTATTAATCAATCAAAAAAAGTAAAATAAATTCCCTGAACCACGTCGTTATCTTTTATGTAAAGAAGCTAAATTTTCTGCTTTCATAAATTTTTCCCTATAGAATTGCATTATTTTTTTAACTTTTTAAGTATATTATTATTGGTTCTATTGATTTTAAACGGCCCACATCCAGATATCTGTCTTTCTTGCTTAGGAAAATACTTTGATAAAAAATTTAATATAAATAAATTTTCCAACACCGTAAGTGCAGGTAAATCGGTTAAATATAAAGCTATAGCTTTAAATCAAATTTTTCAAAAAAAAAAAAAAAAACTCCATTTTTTTAAAGAATTTTAGGACAATGCAGGCATTTGGTAACCATAAAATAAAACGGCCCACCTCAAGATATGTTGGCTCGCTTATTCAGGACTTGCGCTTTATGAAATAAATTCTAAAATAAATTCCCAAACCCCGAAGGTATTAAGTTATATTATAATATTTTAAACATACTTTCTTTATTCAAATTTTCCCGAAATTGTTTTCAGTCTTTCGTGACATTGAAACGACCACTTAAATATATGTCTTTTAAAATGAGCCGCATAACATCAGAATATGTTGCTAGTCGATAGGTGAAGAAGTAACAGGAAAATTAGGATTAATAAAACTGAATTAAATTCCAAACCACGTACGTACCAAGTTAAAAGAGCTACAATCTTGCTGCTTTAATAAATTTTCCGAAAGAATTGGCATTAATTTTTACACTTTTTAACGACTAATTTGGTTCTTAATGTTAATTGTTAACGGACCACACATCCAGATATCTTGTCTCTCTTGCTTAGGATGCCTATACATAAAAACAATAATATAATTTCCCAACGCCGTAGGTGACAAAGGTAAAAGAGTTACAAATAAACGCTTTCTTTAACTCAAATTTTTCAATGAAAAAAAAAAACTCCAATTATTTTAAAACATTTTAGTGACTTAATTAAGGTCCATAAAATAAAACGGCCACATCAAGATATGTTGGCTCTCATATTTCAGGACTTGCTTTATGAAAAAAAATATAGAATAAATTCCCCAACCCCGTAGGTATTGAAAGATTACATAGAATTACAATCTTGTCCATTTATTCAAATTTTAAATTTTATTTCTCAATATCTTAACTTTAAACGCTTAAATTATGTCTTTAAAAGGAGCCGGCCTACATCCAGATATGTTGGTTCTCTTACATAGGAGCCTTATAAACCAAAGTAAAATTAAAATTCCCAAACCACGTACTTGCCAAGTTATAAGAGCTACAACCTTTCTGCTTTAATAAAATTTTCCTTAATAAAATTGCATTTATTTTTTAACTTTTTAACGATCTATATTGGTCTATGTTTTAAACGGACCACATCCAGATATGCTGCTTTTCACCAAATACAAATCAAACATAAATAATTCCCACCCCATAAGGTGGCAAAGGTAAAAGAAAGTTAATAAAGCTTCTTTATCAAGTTTTCCAAAAAAAAACTCCATTATTTTTAAAAACATTTTAGCGACTATTTAGGTGCATAAATGAAACGGCCATACTCAAAGTAAGTTGGCTTTTTCTTATTTACGTAGTGCTATATGAAATAAAATCTAAGAATATATTCCAAACCCCGTAAGGTATTAAGTTACAAGAATAACAATCTTGTTCCTTTATTCAAATTTTTCCGAAAGTTTTTTCCAATTCTAACTTTTTGAAACCGAACTTAAATTATGTCTTTAAATTAGCCGGCCTATATCCACATCCCAAATATGTTAAACTCTCTTACAATGAGATGCTTTATTAAAACTAAAAGTAAAATAAATTCCAAACCACGTAACGTAGCCAAAGTATAAAGCTACATCTGCTGCTTTAATTAAAATTTTTCGAAGAATTGCATTATTTTTATAACTTTTTTAAACGCCCACATCCAGATATGCTGTCTCTCTGCTTAGGAAATTGAAAATAAAACACAAACATATATAAATAAATTTAAAAACCCGTAGGTGCAAAGGTAAAAGAGTTAAAATAATGCTTAGATTCTTTAATCAAATTTTTCCACAAAAAAAACTCATTTTTTTAAACACATTTTATTCAACGTTTAAATTATGGTCCATAAAATAAAACGCCCACATGATATGTTGGCTCTCTTATCTAGGACGTGCTATATGAAATAAAATTCTATATAAGCTAAACACTGTAGGTACAAAGTTACACGAGTTACAATCTGTTCTTTTATTCAAATTTTCCGAAATTTAGTTCATCAAATGTCTTAACTTTTAAAACGACTTAAATATGTTTTAAATGAGCGGCTACAATCCAGCTATGTTGCTCTCCTACAAGTAGAATGCTTTATAAAAACAAACAGTAAAATTAATTCATAACCCAAGTACGTCCAAGTTTTATAACAGCTACAAATCTTAGCTTCAATATAAATAAGCTTCCCATTCCCAAAACACCGTAGTTTCAAAGTTCAAAGTTGCCTATCGTAGTGCTTCTTTGATACAGTTTTCCGAAATTTTTCTCCATTCATACTTTTAAAACGAGTTAAAATATATAGGTCTTTAAAACTGAACCGGCCTTTTTAATAATTCCCTAGAAAACAAAAAAAAAAATGTTTTTTGGTCTCTGATTGGAAGACGCTTATTCTTGACTTGCTTTATGAAATAAAATTCTAAAATAATTCCCAAACCCCGTAGGTATCATACAAGCATTACAATCTTGTTCCTTTATTCAAATTTTTTTCAAAAAATTTCATCAATTCTTAACTTTTTAAATCCGACTATAATTATGTCTTTTTAAAATAGACCGGCCACCTATTAATGGCATTATGTTTGGGGACAACTCGTGAACTTACATTTTTGGGAAATTATGCTTTAGTATATATCCATTCAAGTTCCACAAATAGATAAAAACAAGAGGTATAGAACTACTAAACATTCTGGATGCCTGGCTCCCGGTTAAAACAAAAAAAGCACCCAAATATAGGATATTCGTTACCGGTTAAAAGTAAAAAATAGATGGAATTTCTTTCAAATAATAATATTTTTAAGAAATTAAGGCAAATGACACAGAGCATTAATCATTGTACGTCATACTATTAAATATATTTCTGATGAACAAGAATATTCGCAGTATTGGGTTGGTGGTGAAACTTTTATTATTTAAACCTTTTGGATTTAACTATAAAGTTGGCATTCCTCCAATTGTGAGTTCATTTGAAGCAGCACACGGATATCTATACACCGTAACATCGCCGCTACGATTATTGTCTAGAAGACATACATCTTAAGCATTAGAGATATGTTCTCAGTATATAAATAAGTTCACAAAATATATTGAGAAAATTTATTAGATAAAAATATATTTGACATCTTTTTACACTAAGAGCTGGCAACCCCGATAGAAGGCTTTATTTAGTGAGGTTAGAGAAAAATGTTGTTAAATACTCGAGTAACTTGTTAACACGTCAGGGGCGTTTGGGCTATATTATATCAATATTTAAGAAATTCCAATATAATATTACAATAAAACATGCACATCTACTCTGTAAATGAAAACATGTCTAGTTGACCTATCCAATGTAGGTCACAAATAGACCAAAATCGATAAGTAACTAGGAGTACTTACAGGCCACGGTTAAGAGTTATTAAGTACTAATTTAAATCGTGGTTAACTATACTATATTTATGTGAAACATGGATGAAAATGTAATTTGGAAATTTAGGAAGAACTCGTGACATTAAAAGGCGGTATCTTAAAAATATTTATATGTCACTTGTGTGAAAATAACTTTTTGAGTAACACCTAGAAAAGAGGGTAGAGTATTATTATTAATGATAGTTATAAATGTTTATATAAACATGAAATTATTCTTTATAATTATACTGAAATAATAACCTATGCTGTATCAATGATAATTATTTGGGTATTATGGTATTATGAATTAACAATATCAATTATTGAATAACTTATTGTAAAAATCGTCAATTATAAAGACACTCAATAACATATAGTATAGTAGAAACAAATTTCAGCACACTATATTTCTGTCTAATTGTTAGGAAACTTGCGCGACCATTTTCATCATATTGCAACTATCTAATTAGATCATTATCACAAATGTTAAGCGTTTTAAGAAGTTTAAAATCAGTAGAGAAGCAAATTTACAAGGAAAATTCTGATATAGATACAAGAGAACAAATATTGTACAACTACACGGTGGTATATAACTTTTTGTACCTACCAAGATTTTGGAGTTAGAAATTTAGAAATTTAAATTATTTCATGATAGCACGTGCCTAAAAAAATAAAGTCGA
>JABUQX010105257.1:5000-17500 GCA_015478945.1 Trachelipus rathkii
ACTTTTGTGTACGTAACAACATGAGTATAATGAACACGTACTATAAACATAGAGAAAGTCAGAAATGGACATGGTACCTGGGATGACAGAAGGGAGGCATATGGAGAGAAATCAATGATAGATTTGATATTAACAAACAACAAGAGAATGTTTAAGGATGTGAAACGTAATACTATCCGTATCGGGAGATGCAGACCACCGATTGGTGGTGGGTAAATTGAGAATGGAAATGCCGAAGCCTTTTAGATGCAGACGGAGAAAAAGATTTATGGTTGAGAAACTGAGAGACCAGGATTGTAAAAACACATTCCAGAGAGAAATGGATACGAAAAGACAGAGGATTGGGGAGGATGTAGATGTGGAGGAAGGTTGGGAGGTTTTCCGTGATACATTGGTGGAGGCATCTGAGAGGATCATAGAAACCAAAACGATATATGGGAAAAAGAAAAAACAAACAGCGTGGTGGACAGAACGAGGGGCAAGAAACAGTCAAGAGAAAAATGAAATGTTTTAGAAGATGGATGAAGACAAGAAGAATGGAGGATAGAGAAGCATATATAACGGTGAGAAATGAAACAGAGAATAAAAAGAATGGAAAGGAAAATACATGGGAGAAGATTGGTAGAGATCTGGAAGAGGACCTTGTGGGTACTAGAAAATTGATATTTAATATGGCAAAAACTATAGGAAAGGAACAGCACCTCCAACATATGCAATAAAGAATGAGAATGGAACGTTGTTAACGGACCCGAAAGAGATTGGAGAAAGATGGAAGAATTATTTTGTTGATTTGCTGAATATACCAAATGATGTGGAGGAGGAGGATATGCTTGAAGTGGATAACCATGGGGAGGTGGTGGAGGACGAGTGGCAGATCACGGACGAAGAAATGGCATATGCCTTGGGGAAGATGAAAAACGGGAAAGCACCGGGTGAAGATATGATACCGGCGGAAATCTTGAAGAATGTGGGAGGAGAAGGAACTGTATGGATGAAAGAATTAATGAATAAGTGCTGGCGAGAAGAAAGGACACCTAAAGAATGGAACAGATCAATAATATGCCCAATTTTTAAAAGGATAAGGCAGACTGTAGAATTGCAGAGGAATTGGCCTTTTACATATCGCAAGGTATATGAACGAATATTAGAAAAAGATTGAGAGAGGGAGTAGAAGATAAAATGGACAGTGGCAACATGGTTTTAGGCCAAATAGATCAACTATTGATTTGATATTCGCTTTAAAGATGGTATGTGAAAAGGGTTGGGAATTTAACAGAAAAATGTATTTGGCATTTGTAGACCTGGAGAAGGCTTTTGATCGTATACCGAGAGGGGTCCTGTGGAATATACTTAGAACGAGAGAGTATGGAATACCGGAAAAACTAAGAAAAGCAATAAAGAGCACTTATACGAATAGTTTATGCAAAGTGAAGACCCAGATGGACGATGGAGATTGGTTTGAGGTTGATACAGGGGTGAAGTAGGGTAGTGTTCTCTCTCCAATTTTGTTTATCCTGTTCATGGATTATTGTGGAAAAATGGTCCAGAGACGAGTGGAGGGAACTGTCTTTGGATACGCAGATGACCTTGCGTTGGTGGCGGAATCAAGAGAGGCTCTGCATTTATTGTAGTGTGGGATGAGGAGTTGAGGGAGAGAGGAATGAGGATAAATGAAGAGAAGACTGAGGTGATGTTGATAAGTAAAGAGGAGGAGGAAGTGAATATTAGAGTGAGGGATCAAGAATTGAAGCAGGTTGATCAGTTTAAATACCTTGGAGTTTGTTTCGGGACGGGAAATGTTATTAACATAGAATTGAATAGTAGAATAGAAAAGTTTAATAATACATTAAGATTGCTATATCCGTTAATACGAGACAGAAATGTCCCTCGAAAGGTGAAAATAGTAATATACGTGTCTATACTACGACCTATACTAACGTATGGTTGCGAAGCATGGGCTTTAACTACAAAAACTAAGAGTAGGATACAAGCGTGTGAAATGAGGGTGTTAAGATCTATAAAGGGAGTTACGAAGGAGGGATAGAATGAGAAATGATGATATAAGAGAGGAGCTGGGGGTGGAGAGTATACTGGGTTTTATTGAAAAGGGACAGCTACGATGGTACGGACATATGATGAGGATGAATGAGGATAGATACCCGAAGAGGTACTACAGATGGAGGCCAGATGGAAGACGCAGTGTAGGTCAACCAAGAACCAGATGGAGTGATAACGTGAGGACGGCCATTGAGAGAAGAGGACGTGGGATGGAGGAGCTGGAAGAATCAGGTATCTATGAGGACCGAACGCGGTGGAGGGGTTTCGTCCAGGAACATCTGACAAGCGTTCACGCTTACAGGAGTCTGGTGAGAAGAAAGAAGAATATATATATATATATATATATATATATATATATATATATATACCATATATATATATATATATATATAATATATATATATAATATATATATATATATATATATAGTATGTTTAGACAAAATTACAGCTAAGACGAGGAGCTGTTTACCTTTGCAATTCTTAGCTGTTTTTTTAGATATGTTATCAAGATATAAAATGCAAGAAAATGATCCGTTAGATTTTCCTTAATAAAAACCAATCATCGAAAATTAAAGATAATTTACCAAAAAAAACTGAAGTGCATGACACGACCAGTTACTATAAAAATGAACACAACTCATGTAAAATGAAAAAAAGGATAAAATGAGCATTCCAGAAGATCAAGAATAAATTTATTGGAAAGATAATCTAAATAAAGATTTGGTGTTTTAAATTTATTATCCAGGCATTTAGTGATGAAAAACTAAGTGAATGATGATGAAACACAAAGATTTGTAATAGAGTATCGACTACTGCTACTTAGTATATTTGACTGTTTTTTATTTAATTAAATATTTTATCCTACAATTGAAGTGCTTAAGTAAATCCAATCTAAATGAGATCTATAAAAGGGAGGAAGAGATATCACAAGTTATTTTACTTTTCCTTTGACTTCCTTTAGGAAAATTTTATTCTAAAATCGTAATATCATTAACAATGATAACAACAATAATGTCAATAATATTTACAAATGAGGGAAACAGATTTGCAATAGGGAATACGTTGTAATGATACAAGCCACATAATTATCATCTATCAGCATTTTTGTTTCGCATTCATGTTTTGATGAGTCAAATTGGACTTTGGTTACAGATTCCCTTGCTATTTTCATATATATATATATATATATATATATATATATATATATATATATATATATATATATATATATA
The DNA here is from genome assembly GCA_015478945.1 of Trachelipus rathkii. Taxonomy (NCBI): domain Eukaryota; kingdom Metazoa; phylum Arthropoda; class Malacostraca; order Isopoda; family Trachelipodidae; genus Trachelipus; species Trachelipus rathkii. The sequence goes on from JABUQX010105257.1 coordinate 8,293, forward strand.
TATATATATATAATATATATACTATATATATATATATATATATATGTGTGATATACATATATATTTATATCCAATATATATATATATATATATAGCATATATATATAACTCTTATATATATATATATATATAACCAATAACATATATATATATATATATATATATATATATATATATAATATATATATATATATATATATATATACCTAACATATATATATATATATATATATATATGCTATATATATATATATATATATATATATATATATATATATATATATATATCACCAGTCGCCACACTATATGTATAATAAAAAGTAAAGTTAAAAATTGGATAAACAATAATTACGCCAAAGTTAAAACCAGAGACAAAAAGTTTATAAGTGGAAAATCAGTCAATTTTTTATCTGAGAGGTAAGTAGACTGTAATACAAAACCTAAGAAAGTGACAAATGAAAATAAAAACGTAAAAGAACATATTTCCTTAAATAAGCAAATTTAAATGAAACACCTTGGTAATAAATAGTATCCAAATTGTGTCATTTAATTCATCATACATAAATTGTCACAGAATATATGACATATTGAAGAACTGGAAAATATAAGTATTTATTTGAATTTATAATGTGCTTATTAACTATTAAAATTAAAATTCGTTCTATCGTTGGCACATGCTTAGTCAACTTTTTGATTTCTGATGAAATACCAAAATACTAAAATATTCCTCAGGACAATTATGTTCTTAATAGAATTGACCGAACACCTGAATTTTTAGCACCACACCATCAACGATTATTTTTCTACCCGCACAATACTATATCTTAATCGGCACCGTGCACAACACTGTGTTATGCCCCACACATCACCAAAATCTATATTTCTAATATCAAACTCCAACAGGATGCTGGAATTGTTTGCAGTACCGCACAACCCCTCGGTACACTGCACCAGTGCGTTGGCCAAGCCTTGTTTTAATATTAGCGTAAAATTTCGTCATTTAACATATCAAACTTTGACATTAATTAATTAAAGACCAAATGTTCATTCAAGGGTTCATTCGATTACATCTTCAATACTTATTTTAAGCATTTTAACTAACTGAAAAAATAATGTAGCAAATTTTAAAGTTAAGTAATTTGAGTTAGTTGAATTTAAGTAACAAAATTTAATTTAGATAGAAGTTATCTAAACTTACGTAATTTAGCTATCAAATTGAGAAAAAATATGAAAATTATTAACTATTGCTTCCTTAGATTAAATTTTGTTATTTCAATGATCGTTTTTTTATCAACTAAACAACGGAAAATAATCCTTCATATTATTTATTTATTTATTTATTTTTATTTATTTACTTGCTTATTTATTTGTTTATTTATTTTATATTCAAATAGGCGTCACACCTCCCCAACTATTATTTTCTTGTAAAATTTTCAAAACGTGCAGCAAATATAAATATATTTTGAAAACATGTTAAAAATTGGGGTCATTGATTAAAGTTTACTTTACTGAATTTCATGAATATATATATATATATATATATATATATATATATATATATATATATATATATATATATATATATATATATATATATATATATATATATATATAAAATATTTTTATTTATCTGTATGTAGATTATATATATATATATATATATATATATATACAGTGGAAATTTACAGGTGTAGGGACGATATGTAAACATTTGCATGTATGTCATAGTGAGTGCACACCTATGTACGAGGCAAATTTGCAGCCACACCCGTGTACATCTCTTAACAAAGATTGGTGATCGATTCTTATAAAACTTCCCATGTAAACTAAGCAAAGCGAAGCGCCAGCGAAATAACAAAAGCCTCTCCCCGCATTAGGCGGGAGAGAGATGCCAAATCATTTGAATGTGATTGGCTAGAGCCCGACAAGGGACATAGCCAAAGTCAGATTCGGGATTGTGTACTGACTCCTCTTGGCAGGAAGTCACGTCGAAGATTTTGTGTCTAAATCCTTTGATATAAAGGTTAATTATATTAGTGACAGGGTCATATTATTTGCGCTGTAATTAACGAGTGTTAAAGTTATTATATGCCGATTATTACCCATTATCATATATTCACCATTCAATTTATATGATTGTCACATATTCAATTACCATTCTTGCATAGTTTAATAAAACAATAAACGACCGATCTATTATTTTACACATCCAATATTGATTTATATTTACTAATTAATCAGCCTCGAGTATCTCGGCTTAGAATTTTGGTAAACCCCGAGTGACATAAACCCCCCCTTCTAAGGGTGCATTCCTGCATTGCCATTGTTTTAATTACTTGTAATTGATCACCGTCAAATTGGAGTGAAAATTTGTGAAAAATAACTGTGAAATTGAAACCTGTTCTAAATATAAATCAGTGTGTGTAAACTTAAACTATTATTTGTGTTAAGCAAATTGTGATCAGTGTCGTGAATTAAACTGTGCATTAAAAACTTAATTGAAGAAACTCCATTAATTTGAAAAATTGAAACAAAAATATTCGTTGCTCAAACGAACGAACAAAATTCTCCCAACGACGCCTAAAATTTAAAACGGTCTGTAAGAACTCATTGAACTTTCAAACGACCGTTGGAAATAGGCATCTCAAGTTTATAAACAAAACTCTCTTTGTTAAGTGAAAAGATGCCTGCTGCGAAGAAACTATCGCTTAAGACCAAGTCAAATAAGACTAAAGTTTCCCCCAATAAAGGAAAGGGGAGAAAAAAATCCAATTCCCCACCAACTGCTCTGTCTCCACAAGAGAGAGAGAGAGTCACCTTCCCTCTCATCATCAGATGCGGAGCAAGTCGAGTCGCCGAAAACTTCAAGATCAAAAACAACAAGAAGACGACTTCGTGAATACGAGTCACCTTTGAAACAGTTTAGCCATTTGACCTCCAGCCAACTCCCTCCTTTCGACCCATATGGTGTTATCAGCTGGCTTAGCGCTGTAAACGCTGTGAACGCAGTCTTCAAGTTGAATCATATTGATGACACACATGAACGGGTGCGCCTTTTGGCGGGAGTTTTACCAAATACTTTGGTTTCGAAGATACGCTTTCCTTTGCAAGATGATGCTTATCAATTGCTCATTGACGATGTGGAGGAGACTTACTTACCAGCCCTAAGGCAAAGAATCCGAGAGGTCTTTAAAAAGGGAATGCAAAGAGATGAACTACCAAGTGAATATATAAATAGAGTGAAAGACGTTTTAGGTAGTAGAAATTTCGATCTGCTGGTTGAAAATAACCCAAACTTTGCCATCGACCTATTTCTTGAAGAACTACCAACCAATGTCCAGATGAGTCTCTATGCTATGTCGGAAGACAAAAACTTACATCGGATGGTCCGAGTTGCCGACGAGTTATTTAAAAATTTTATACGAAAAGGAAATCATTATCAACCCTCAACAAATGAAGAATCTTGGGGGAGAGTAAATCTAATGAGAGAGAGAAAAGGCTTGTCCGACGCTGACTTCCAAAATAGAGAGAGTCACTCATATAGAGAGGAACGCCCACAAAACTCCACCAGCCTCGATCATGAGAAGATTTCAAGCCAGTTAGAAGCAATGATGAAAGCCATAAGAGACCTGGCGGGCACTGTCGAACTGCTCGTTAAAGAAAGAAAGTCAACAGCAGATGACAGAAACATGAGCCGCGGGAGAAGTGTAGGTCGAAAATCAAGATACAATAACAATACTGTTGATAATATTACAAGTCAGTACTGTTATTACCACCAACGCTATCTCCACAAGGCTTTCCGCTGTGAATCTGAAGAATGCCCCCTATATCCCCTATTATATCCTCAAGAGGGGATGAATGCCAACCAAACGACAACAACATCGAAGGCGGGAAACGCCTAGATCGGCTGTGCTCGCCGCCATCTGGAGCCAGTCGTAGAAATTTAAAGTCCAGCCATAAAGTTGTGACCTTCAACCCTGAGATAGTAGTAATAACTGAAAATGAATGTGGTGATAGTAGAAACAATATTGCATTGAACATTGATCAAAATAATGCAACAAATAACCCTATAAAAATTATAAATAGAAACAATACGGAAAATAATAAAAATGATAATAAAAATACTACTACTGCTACTAATACTACTACTATTGATAAAAGTAATAATAAAAATAATACTACTACTGCATCCACCACCACTACTATAAATAAGAACAATAATAATAATAATAATAATAATAATAATAATAATAATAATAATAATAATAATATTAATAATAATAATAATAATAATAATAATAATAATAATAATATTAATATTAATAATAATAATAATAACTTATTAATAATAATATTAAAATAATAACTAAATAAAAATAAATAATATATAATAATAACAAATATAATAAAAGTGACATTGAAACCGTAAATGAAAAATGTGAAAACAATAATGATGATTGTGGTATCAAAAACTTGCATGCTAATTCTAATAAGAGTGTTAAAATCATACCACATAAATGTTCCGACAATATTCTGTACGCAAATATGAACCAAAATGAAAATGATTTAATAAATAAAATAAATATACAGAAACCGAAAAATTGTGTCGGACATGAAATTAAGGGTAAAGTACCATTAAATGATTTTTTAGGGCCTGTAAAATTACAGCATGTTAATTACACTTTTTTTAATGATATTTCATATAATTGTATGCCAGATATAAGGGCAGGTCAAGCTCATGAGACAGGTATCTGCCCAGGTGGGGTTGATAAACAGTTCGGAAACGAGAAATGCTACCGCATTGAAAAAGTTTCTGACGGAGACCACACCGGGGAGAAAGCTTGTGGGATGAGTAACTTGCAATTATATCAGGTGTATGATATCTTAAATAATAGGGATCTAATTGTTGACAGCGGCTCTATGTATAACATCTTGAAAGCCGATTCTGTTGCAAGGCGAAAGCCTATTATCGGGCATATGTTGGCCGCAAACAACACTAAAATTAATATCTATGATGTAAAAACTATTAAATTTGAAATTAATATGAGTAAAATTTATGTCGACGAGTTCTATGTTGCAGACGTAGAGGTAAACCTCTTGGGCCTGCCTTTTCTTAAACGATATAATTTAGGTATAAGCTTTCAAAATGACATTTTAATTGACCCCTCAACTAATAAAGCTATAAATTTAGTTAGAAATAATGATTTTAAAAATAAATATGTGCATGAAATTTCCCGAGATCCTAAATCTCCCTCTGCAACCATTTCAACCTCTCCTAAGCATGTTCCTATCAGTGATATCTTTTATAATGATTTATTATTGGAATACAAAGAGTTGTTTCTCAATCCTTATGTTACTGAAAATAATTACATAAAAATTAAACAAAATGAAAGATGGGGAGAGATCTTTGAGAAGTATAAAGGCAAAATGAGCTGCGGGAATACCGCTTTAATAAATAAAGAATGGCAAATAACTGCCAATGAAGAACAAGCTGTCATACCTGAAAGAATATTAATAGAATTAGCTAATACATACCCTTATAAAGCCTACATCAAAGGCTCCCCAATAGCTATGAGAGCCAGAAGGATACCCCATAAATTATATAATCAAACTAGAGCAGAATTTAATAATTTAATTGCAACAGGTGTGCTGATACGAACTAATTCGGCCTGGGCATTCCCAGTGTCTGTCTTGGAGAAAAGTCATAATAGAGTTAGATTAATTTCAGACTTCCGTGAGTTAAATAAAAGAGCGGAACCAGAGCCCTATGGGTTACCAACATTACAGGATGCAATATTCACATTGCAAGGGAGCAGATATTTCTCACGGATCGATATGGTCCAAGCATATTATGGGATACCATTACACCCATACAGCATAAAATACTTCACTATTACCTCTAATATGGGAAATTTTAGTTATTGCAATTTACCGATGGGATATTCGGCCTCACCGTTTGTGTTTCAACGTTTCGTCAACATTCTCTTGCAGGGCCTCGAGAATACACAGGTTTATATGGATGATATATTAGTCCATACTAAGACAAAAGAGGAGCACAAGATTGCCCTCGAAAGGGTGTTTAAGCGGTTGCAATACCTACATGTAAACCTAAACCCCTCAAAATGCCAAATAGGAGAAACAGAAATCGATTATTTAGGTTACACTATAAATGAAGAAGGTATACGACCAAATGATGAGAAAATAAAAGAGATATTGGAGGTGCCAAAACCTAAAACGATCAGAGATTTAAGAGCTTTTTTAGGTCGCATTGGGTTTTACAGGAATACATTGAAATGTTGGGCAGATGTCATAGCCCCTCTAAACCTATTTCTCCGTGGTAAGCCTTACTCCCGGCGAAGGATAATATGGAATGAAGCTGCAGACAAAGCATTTGAAAATGCCAAGAAAGCCATTCAACATGCTTCCACTCTTACATATCCGAGTGCAGCAGGGCCGATAAAGGTCATAGTCCATGCCACGCAAGTAGCAATTGCATGTGCAATAATGTCAAATGATGAAGAAAGTCGGCCAATCGCATTTTATAGCAGTCTTGTCTCCGACGGAACAAAAATATGATTATGCTAATAAACTGCTTCTGTGTTTAAATAAAGTACTTTTAAAATACGGATATCTTATTGCAGGACGAAATTTTGCAATTGAAACGACCTCGAGAGAGTTAATATCTCGCTATAGTCGGGTAAACCATTCTAAAAATCAAAATGTTCGTGAGGTCCGCCAAATGAATTTTGTTAGCACATTCCAACCATCCTGGAATTTAATCACTTCTAAATCAAACCCTTTATCTATATATCTCATAGATAATGAGATAATTGCAAGTGAAAATGCTTGCAAAACTGATGAAGGGGCGTGGCCTCAAAATCTCTCAGCCAATGACGGCACGGCAACCGTACAGAAAGATTGGGTCCTCAGCGAACGTCTCAACCAATCAGAACGCAGGACGCAAGCCCGAGGAAAATAATGAAAACAATGGCTCTTTAAAAATGAGTTGGAATGTCTCGATACCTGAAGCCTTGAAAGGATGGTCAAAAAGGGATTTAAACACTGAGCCAGCACGCGCCGAAACCACAACAATGAATGAAGGTCTACAAGCCAGCTCTTTAAACGAAACCACAGACCCAAATTCTTTGCGTACTATAAATATTTACGATGAAAGTACTACGCATTCCATTGAATCACCTCCGTCCATTGATCAGCGTATAGCTATGGAAAATAAATTATTAGAAAAATTTAAAACTCAAAATGTACAACCTAAAGCTGTGTGTGAGACACGTGAAGAACCCATAGAGGTAAAAATGGTAAAATTAGTAACTAAAGCGCAGATAGAACTGATAAAGCGTTTTAAAAAACAAATCGATTATAAAAGCATAATGATAAATCAGGAAAATGATGAATACATAAAAACATTGTTATTAGATAAAACAAAAAGCTCTCTTATTATTAAAAAACAACATTTTTGGTATCAACGAGAAGAAATTCAATTGTATGTGGATATCTCGCTAAACTATGCCAGAATATTGCTTCCAAATGCTAATATTGATGACGTGATAAAAATGACACATTCCCGGGGACATCTTGGGATAAATCGTTGTCTGACTGCTATCAAAGTTGATTATGTCTTCCAGAGCATGCATAGGCGCGTGAAGAATATCGTGCAGATGTGTGAACAATGTCAGCTTAGCAAAGTAGGAAGGAAAATCAATCCCATCTATGGAAAGTATAGAGAGGTCAGTCACAAGTTTCAGATAATGAATGCAGATATTCTGAAATTACCCCCCTGCCGGGGCTACAAGTATTTATTTACCCTTGTAGATCGGTTCTCACATTACGTTTGGGCCTTTCCCCTCAGAGATATAACGAAAGAGACGATAGTGAAAGTATTGGTAAATAAAATATTTCCTGATATTGGTGTCCCAGACAATTTTGTGACAGACCGCGGAGCCAATTACACTTCTCACCTGTTTGAGAGTGTGTGCCGGTTGCTAGGCACATGTCATACTACGACTGCAAGATGCAATCCACAAGCTAATAGCAAGGCAGAGGTGTTTCACAAGACCCTCTTACTGTCTAAGAACTATGTTGCTCGAACCAGAACTAAGAGAGCAGGAGTGGCTCGATATTCTGCCATATGCGCTTTTTGTTATCCGGCAGGCTCCGATCGCTGAAAGCGGCATTAGTGCTAGTAAACTTATGTATGGCCAAAATATAAACATACCAGGAGGACTATTGGATACAGATGTACCAGACCGACCCATGAGTTATGATAACTACATAGAAAAACTCGCAAGTTTGATAGCTAAACCACTTGCAAAAAGAACAAATCTCCGAAATAGAAGTGTGTTCTTTCCTCGAAACTTAAAAGATGCAAAATATCTATTGGTGAGGAATCAACAATATAATGTTGGGAAGCTTGAAGCTAGATACAGTGGGCCCTATCGAGTGGTGAAGATTACTAACAATAATGCTCACATAATAAAGGACAACAAAGTAGTAGTTGAAAATCTTAGAAATGTAAAAATCTTTTACAGCCTTATAAACTCCCCATCAGAAACAGAAAAGAAAAATGAATAAATAGAAAAGAAATGAGAAATGACAAACGGAGATGTCTCTTGTGAAAGGAAAGAGTAGAGACGATCTTTAATAAATATTACAATAAAAATTATTAAAATTTGTTAATGTTTTATCAACCAAAATATGAACATGGGTAGGAAAACCTTAAAAAAATCAATCAGAATATATTATTCCACTTTCCTTTGAATTATTGTAAATGTAGGAAGGAGAATGGAAGAAATAAGAAGTGAATAACCATCTGCTTCACAAATGGTTATAGAGCTTCTTATGTCTTTCCCCACTCCAAAGGTCACCAATTCTACAGTGGAAATTTACAGGTGTAGGGACGATATGTAAACATTTGCATGTATGTCATAGTGAGTGTACACCTATGTACGAGGCAAATTTGCAGCCACACCCGTGTACATCTCTTAACAAAGATTGGTGATCGATTCTTATAAAACTTCCCATGTAAACTAAGCAAAGCGAAGCGCCAGCGAAATAACAAAAGCCTCTCCCCGCATTTAGGCGGGAGAGAGATGCCAAATTATTTGAATGTGATTGGCCAGGGCCCGACAAGGGACATAGCCAAAGTCAGATTCGGGATTGTGTGCCGATCTCCCTTAGCGGACGGTCGTGC
>JABUQX010105257.1:20000-25000 GCA_015478945.1 Trachelipus rathkii
ATGATAGTATATATATACTATTATATATTATTATATATATAGTAAATATTTATATATATATATATTATATATATATATATATTATATATATTAGGTATTATTTATATTTATTTATAATTATATATATATATTATATTATAATATTATATATATATATATATATTATATATATATATATATTATTAATATATAATATATATTATAGGGCTGGTTCGTATACCCCCTTCGATATTTCTAACGATATAATATCGATATTTTGGTTGCTCAAATTTAAACATTATTGATTTTTTTTTTCAAAATTTTTGATACATTTAAAGTGATCCAAATATATGTATTACTTTTACTCAAATCATTAAAAAGTTTACTAAAAGAAATGGAGAAGAATATCGAAGCAGAAACATTAATAATATCTGACTCGTGGGCTGCATATAAGGATATCGACAAGATTCCAAAAATGAAATATCGACATATCCTGTTAACCATTCTACAAACTCGGTCAATCCTGTGAATGGCCCTCGTACACACAAGATAGATTCTTTATGTGGAGGAAACAAAACAAAGATGAAGATTTATTTGAACAAATTCTTTGTGATATTGTTAAATTTCAGCCACCAAAATAAATATATATGATACTTTATTTTAATCTTATGTTATTATTTAATATAATGTATTGAATATACTTTTATTTATAAAAATAAATTTTAAAATAAAAATTTAAACAAAATAAAAAATATAGTAAGGTTGCTTCACGTTTAATCAAAATTATAAAAAAAATGACAATGTTTTAAATTTTATAAATAAAAATATCGATATTATTATTATTATTAAAATATCGAAGGGGGGGTTATTACGAACCAGGCCCTATTATATATATATATAATATATATAATAATATAGTTATATATATTATATTATTATATATATATATATATTATAAATATATATATAGTATATAAATATATATAATATATATAGTATATATATAATATCTAAATTTATATATATAATATATTATATATATATAATATTATATATATATATATATATATTAATATATATTATTATATTTATAATATATATAATATATTTATATATATATATATATATATATATTATTATACTATAATATATATATGATATATATATTTATTGTCAGTATATAGTATATATTCAAAGAAAATAAAAAGAAGTTACAAAGCACTTTCGTGTATTTTACAACACATTATCAAGGTACAACAGAGAAAATTTATGATAATAGGACAAGATAAAAAATCGGTTATACAATCATCACCCAAAAAAGTGAACAAATAAGAGTCTGAAAGTTGCCAAATTTTAATACAATATTTTTTTAAAAAAAAAGAGTTATAAAACCAACTATTCCTATTTTATAACATCATATATTTATAACGGTAGTGGAAAATAATAAAAAATAAAATGATAATCATAATAACAGTAATTAATAAAATAACAATAATTAATTATGCCAATAATAATCATAAAAATAATAAATCAAAGACACAAACAATAATAATATATACATATATATAATAATTAATAATTCTCCTAAAATACTGTAATAATAATAATAATAATAATAATAATAATAATAATAATAATAATAATAATAATAATAATAATAATAATAATAATAATAATAATAATAATAATAATAATAATAATAATAATATAATAATAATAATAATAATAATATATAAATTCTATATCAATTTTTGTTTTACTATGAGTTTTAAATTTAGTTTCAAATTCATGAAATATTTTCTAATTTTCATTTAATTAATTTTAATTCTAGAAAATATTTTACGAAGAAATTAGGAGGCATATTTATATTTATTAGTTCCTGACCGGTTTCGTCCGTAAACCTCGGACATCTTCAGAGTTTCGATTCTAACAAATGAATGAATTATTTTAAGCAACAATTAAAATTATGAATTATTAATTTTTAAGTAGCATTTCATTTTATATTTAATCTATGGGACATTACATTAAACTTTATATCTGGTTTGTGATATCTTATGGAATAATAAAACGCTCAAACCTCTATTATTATTATTATTATTATTATTATTATTATTATTATTATTATTATTATTATTATTATTATTATTATTATTATTATTATTATTATTATTATTATTATTATCTTATTATTATTATTATTATTATTAATTATTATTATTATTATTATTATTATTATTATTATTATTATTATTATTAAAATTAGAGGTTTGGGAGTTTTATTATTATTATTATTATTGTTATTATTATTATTATTATTATTATTATTATTATTATTATTATTATTATTATTTTATTAATTATTATTATTAATTATTATTATTAATTATTATTATTTTATAAGTTTTGTCTTTTTGCTTCCAAATCCTAAATATTTTCTTCATTGATATTCATTAATTTCCTTATATTAATCTAGAGATAATTTGCAAGAAAAGTAAGAGGCATATTTTAATTTATTAGATCTGCGGTTACGTCCGTAAACCTTGACATCTTTCAGCGCATGATTGAGACCACTCAAAGAGCCGACCTCAGCAGACTAGATTTAAAAATTAAAATTACAAAATTCGATTTTAGATTATAGCATTCATATTATATTAACTTAAGGAAATACGTTGAAACTTTATGTTAATGTCTGGTTTGACAGATGTGTTTTTTGTAATAAGCCTCAGCTATTTCAGTTTTTGGCTTCACATGAGGAGTGGTAAATTTTTTTGATGATTTCTGAACTGATCAGTACGAGTTGTTTTGCTATGTTCAGCGAAATACTGTTCGTATATTTTAGCTGGCTTTAAAGCGGTGCTGGTTATGCCTATCTGTTTAATCTATTAGTCGTGTAACGCAATATAAGTCGACGTACAGTCAGACTCGGGACATGCGAATTGTTACACGACTGGTGATAAACTGAAAGGGTATCCTTAGTAGAGAAGCAGGAAGAAAGTTTTTTATGTTTTGTGGTATAGTTAACGTGATTTTTTGAATTACTGTAGATTTATGTGGGGTTATATGCGCGTAGGCTTTTTCTCTTTAATCGAGTCCTTTGCATTGAGTATTATTATTATTATTATTATTATTATTATTATTATTATTATTATTATTATTATTAATATATATTATTTATTTTATTATTATTATTATTATTATATTTATTATTATTATTATTATTATTTTATTATTATTATCATATTATTTATATTATTTTATTATATATTATTATTATTATTATTTTATTATTATTTATATTATTATTTTATTATTATTATATTTTATTATTTTATTATTATTTTTTATTTTATTATTATTATATTTTTATTATTATTATTATTTTTATTATTATTATTATTATTATGTTTATTAGTTCTCAAATTTTTTTTCGATAGTTCAGACTATAAGGTAGATTGTTAAAGCGTTTTATTATTGGTATTGCTTATTTTTATTTTTATAATTTTTAATATGGACATAACTTTTTTAATTATTTATTTTTATTTTTGTTAATATTATGATGATATTATCTATTAATGAATTTTATTATTCATCAATTTCGATATCAACACTTCTTTCAGAAAACTTCTTTATCTGCTTCATGCAATAGGAACTGATAATTAGAAGAACATATATGAGAAATCGAAAAAAAGCCTCAGCTTACCGCGCTTTTATTACTTTTAGAGAGAATCATCAAGTCAGAAACCACATTACGAGCTTCACGGAACGGAAGAAGCTCACTATGGCATATCATAAATGTGGAATTCATCTTGGCAGGTGGGCCAAACACATACCCTTAAAAAACCCGTCATCTACTCTTTTTATGCACTTTTTTTCTCGCTCTGCCAACTCAAATTTTCTCTCCTCCAGGCATTCCTTTACTAACTAATCCACTTTTATTCGGTTTCAGCCGGTTCGATTATGACAACTTCAACCACTATACTTCGCCTACCAACCACTATCATGCATTTTCCCACATGACAATCCATCACAGCCCTTTATTTATTTCTTCATTTATTTATTTTCACACCACACACACTCTCTAATACGTCATCCTCTTTTTATAATTCTTCTCACATCTTAACACGCCCCTAGTTGTTCCATCTGAAAAAAAAACCACCCATTTTTGGGGGGGAAAAAAAAAAACTTTAGATCTATAACTCTTATTCAAACCATATAGTCTCACTATGTACATTAAACAGTACAACATCCTCAGTAAGACCTAGCATCAAGACTTAGTCCCTTTACATTCACCTAACGATTTAATTGCACCAGCCTCCTTCCTACAATTCCAACTAATTCTGCAGTCATCTGTTCCATTTTCATCACATATATCTAAATATTTTAACTCAGACCTTGTTCAGCTGCTCACCATCTAACATAACTGCACACAGAGGACTGTCCTCACTAACCATATTTATCTGATCTACCTTTATTATTATTATATTATTATTATTATTATTATTATTATTATATATTATTATTATTGATTAATTATTATTATTATTATTATTATTATTATTATTAAAGAATTGTATCAAACGATGTTTATTATTTATTAAGTTATTATTATTATTTTATTATTATTATTATTATATATTATTATTATTATTATTATTCTTATTATTATAATTTATTTTATTATTATTATTATTTTTATTATTATTATTATTTTATTATTTTTATTTTATTATTTTATTATTATTTTATTATTATTATTATTATTATTATTATTATTATTATTATTATTATTATTATTATTATTATTATTATTATTATTATTATTATTATTATTATTATTATTATTTGTCTTTTTTTTTTTTATTATTATTTTATTATTATTATTATTATTTATTATTTTATCTATTTTTATTATTATTATTATTATTATTATATTATTATTAATTATTATTATTATATTTTTGTCTTTGTGGTTTTATAATCCTTTTGATTATTCTTTTCATTATTAATTATTGTCATTGTTA
>JABUQX010105257.1:30000-45000 GCA_015478945.1 Trachelipus rathkii
TATGAGCTTCATTACATCGTTGAATTAAGTTTATTCGAGTATTCTCAGTAAGAATATCATTTATTTCATCTAACTTCTTAGTTGGCAAATTTTCGCTTATTTTGAGTAATTCTTTTTCTTCCATTTCTATTCTCTCTTCCATTCTCAACCCTTTTGGGCTTAAGTTTCCTTTTTTCTCATGAGAAATATTCCCGGAATTTCTTTTGTTTACAATTTGGTTATTTAAAGGGTCTACCTTTTTACCCTTTGTTGGAATGCCGACCGCAGCACGGGTGTGGTTTTGTTTTATTACCCTATGATAATGTGCCTTGAGTGTTGGAGAAAGTTCTTGATATTTATACGCGGTTGTAAAGTTCGAACAGGACTCCACGTTGAGTGTGGGAACTTCGCTCTTATTGGCCAGTTTGCCGAAATGAGGACCAATCACAGCGTTCGTAGGAGAGGGTGTGATTTTTGATGTTTTCACTTCGTCAGTAGTCCCAATTTCTTCGTCATTTTGCTCAACATTATTGATATCATTTATTAACAAATATTCTTCTAAGGGATTTTTCTTTTTTGTTATTAATTTGAAAGAAACTTTGGAACTAGTTAATAAATTTAGACTTCTGATTTCACGAATATTAAAGTTTTTATCGTCATTTGTTCTTTTATATTTGTTTATGAGTTCTCTGCAGTTGGTTTCTATATTAATATTTTTATTTGTGAGGAGATAGCCGTACTTCTTGAAGACTTTTGTTAAACAGACTAGCAGACGATTTGCTTCGTCATAATTTCTCTCTGTAGGCGAGAGAATTGAACTATAAAATGCAATTTGATGCTCGTCTGCGGCAGTAGTGGATAAAATAACTGCAGCTGTAGATACATTTGTGGTATGTACGATAATTTTGTAAGTGGAAGAGGTGCCCGGATAAGCAAGTACAGAAGCATTTTCAACAGCATTTTTAATATTTTTGAAGGCTTTATCTGCTGTGAGATTCCAACAGACGCGGCGGTTTGAATAAGGTTTACCTTTCAAAAACATATTTAGGGGCGCTGTTAGTTCAGAAAATAATGGGACGCTGCTGCGGTAAAAGCTTACTCGGCCCAGGAAGGATCTTAATTCTTTGATGGTCCTGGGTTTTGGGGTGTCTAAGATATCTCCAATTTTCTCGTGATTTGGTCTGATGCCGTTTTCATTTATAGTATATCCCAAGTAACCAATCTCTCTTTGGGCCACTTGGCATTTTGCGGGATTTAAACTGATATGTAGATAACTCAACCTTTTTAGCACCTTCTCCAGGAGGATTTTGTGCTCATCCTCGGTCTCTGTGTGAATCAAGATGTCATCCATATAGGCCTGAGTATTTGGGAGGCCTTGAAGGACTGTGTCAATGTAAGCTTGAAAGATAAAGGGGGAGGAGACATAACCCATCGGAAGGTTCCTGTAGGTGAAAGAACCGATGTTTGAAGTGATGGTAAAGTACTTTTGTGAGTCAGGGGCTAATGGCACTGAGTAAAAGGCCTGCGTGACGTCAAGTTTGGTGAAAAGACGGCTCCCCTGCAGGTTGTAGATGGCATCCTGCAGATGCGGAAGTCCATAGATTCCTATCTCAGCTCTTTTGTTCAACTCTCTAAAATCGGAGATTATTCTGACTCGATTTTCGCTTTTCTGTAGAACACTCATGGGAGGAAAGGACCAGGGAGAATTGCTGCGGCGCAGGACTCCTGTGGCTACGAGGTTGTCAAGTTCTGCCTTTGTTTGAGCATAGAGTTTATGGGGGACCCTCCTTGGCCTAAGGGAGATGGGAGGTCCTTTTATGTCTATTTTGTAAGGATAAGCGTTGGCGAGTTCTATCAATACTCTCTCTGGAATATACGCGGCTTCTTCGTCAGTAGTTATTTGGCCGTTTTCAGCTATTAATACTGTGCTCATTCTCTTATTTTTATTTTTTAATTTTATTCAAAAGTATTTCCATCCACCTTTTTTCTTGTTATCAATTTTATGCATATATAAAGAAAAATATGAAAAATAACTTTCTGAAAATTTTAAATGGTTAAAAATTTAAAGAACTATGAGGCACATGCACAGGAGGAGGAGAGAGAGAGAGATCTTTGAAGAGGAAAGAGTTAAGAACATCATTTAATATTAAAATTTTCCTATTTTCTTACTCAATATTTAAAGTTTTTATTCGTAACTTGATCTATGATTATAAACTTTCTTTAAAATTAATGCCCATCCTTCAAAAATTCTTTAAAAAAGTTAATCCTAAAATATTGGTACTTACATTAGCTATATAAAAAGTATCCCTATATCTACGCCCCAATCCCAGATCGATTTCAATATTTTTAATACCATAGACTGCAATTTTTGAGTTGTTAGCTGCAAGTAGGTATCCTACTGGCGCTTTTTGATGGTCATTAGCATTGCAAGATAAAATATTGTTTACAGAACCACAGTCTAATAAATAATCGATCTTATTTAGTGTGTCATAGACTATATACAAGGTCAAATTGTGTCAATCTTGCAAACCCTCTTGTCTTCCTCCACAGCGGCTGTAACTATCTCACTGCTTAAGCAGCGCTCGTCATCAGCACATAAATCAGTTGGGTCTGACAGGATATTTGCTTCATTGCTTCCATTTTCACTTGCATTGTCTATAACACCCCCCTCCCCATTTAATAAATTTGATTTAAAAAAGACGTATCCCACATGCAAGGGACTAACAGTAGTAATAAAAGGGTTATTTTGTACATTACCAAAATTGTTTGAAACATTTGTTTCGAGACCTTGTTTGACATCAGTATTATTTAATATAATATTATTATTTGTTGATATATTTTTGTTTTGTGGACTACTACTACTTTTCATATTTAAATTTTCAGAGTTCTTTAAACTAGAAGGATCATGCATTCCTTGTACATTTGTGTGAATTGAATAGGATTCATTGATAAAGTTTTTATTTATTTGTTCATTTTTTTCATTTTTATTGTTATTTTTAATGGAATTTATATTTTCCATTTGGCTAGTGCTGGTAGTTGTATCTATATTTTGATCAATTTTCAGGTACAATATGTTCATATTTGTTTTTAATATAGAATATTATATTCATTGTTATTATTATTTATTATTATTATTTATTATTATTATATTAAATTTATTATTATATTATTATTATTATTTATTGTATTAATTATTATTATTATTATTATTATTATTATATTATTATTATTATATTTAATTTTATTATTATTATTAATTATTTATTATTATATTATTTTATTATTATTATTATTATTATTTATTAGTATTATTTATTATATTAATTAATTTATTTATTATTAGTAAGATAGTTTAGTTATTAGTAGACTAGTTAGAATTTTGCCACTATTATTATTTATATTGTTAAAGAGTTATTTATGAATTGAATATAAATTGTTATTTATTTCTAACCAGCTTCTTTATATATTTGTAATAGTTATTATTTCTTTAACACACACTTCTACATGTTTGTAATCAGGGTCATTTACTCACTGGTGGATGGTATTAAATCTAAACTTCGTCACTTTTTCTACGGTTTGGTATGTTCATTCATCGGCTTGCTAATTATGAAATGGGTAGGATTTCAGCCTCCGCTTAGGCAGTTCTATCACGACGTATGATAGGACGATTATTTTGTTGAAGGCGTTGTCTCTCGTTATTTTACCATATATAATGGATACATAGGGACAACTCATTACTCTTTCCACATTTATCATAGCTTGAGTATTAGCGAGCATATAGAAGCATAATTGAGAATTATCATCAGCTGTATTAAATGTTGTTCTGCTCCCGTGCCCATTTGTAGTTCTGAGTCTCGAGACGTACGCGTCGACACTATCTTTTATTCGCGTGTCCTAGTTTCCATCTCTCCGCTGTCTTTCGGGATTGGCATTTCTACATTTGACTTGTTTGAAGTGAGGGCGAGCGAGCTTCGTTCACGGTCCTCGTAAGTTCAGTTCCGATCTGGCCGGGACAGGCTGGCATTGCATTCGCTGTTGCCCAGCTCTAACGTTTGCCGCTCTTTGGTCGCGCGCGCCGAGGAGGTGGGTAGTGGGAGTTTGTTTCCTTGTGTCTGGTTTAATTACGTACAGTAGTTTTACAGGAGCTACGCATGGCTGTTCCTCGTTTAGCTGTTGATAATTTTCTTCCCTCTATTCGAACAAAGTTTCTTATAAGAGACATCTGCGACCTGTTAACCATTCTTTTATCTTATGTGTCATTTGTCTCAGCTAAAGATATACCTGACATCTGCCCTTTTGGGGCATCTGCTTCCAAGAAGAGGTCTATCGCGAATTTTGTGGGTTGTTCCGTTCTACTAACACATCGAAAGACTTTGTTCCCAAATACCCCATTTTACAGTGGAGATATTTCACTGGGCAAATTCATCGGCTTATGCCTTGTATTAAAGAACAACGCGGATCCGATTTCTCAAGTGTCTTGGAGTAAACTTCTTTCATGTTTTTGTATAGCTGACGGATAAGTCGTCATTGAAGAGGGAATGTGATTTTGGAGAGCCAATTTTGTGGGCAAAATTGGAGGCCAATATAACGAACAACGTTCGTGGGTATACTTCTATGTGGATATTAGTTGAAGATCGTGGTGGTACAGCACTTAGCCAATTACACATCGTAGGGGATCAAAGTTTGTTAACTGTGAACTTGATGATTAGTTGACTGATGCGTTTATTATTTAAATTGGTGAGTCGGTATTATGACGCCGCGTCCTTTCTTCCTTTTGGCGCGAAGATGGTGGCGTTGTTTCCAACTCGGATCCTGAGAGAGAAACAGATGGGCCTCCCTCATCATGAGAGGGGGAGAAGCGTTGGGGTGAGGGAGTTTTGTCCTCCCTCCATTTTTTTGTAGGGACCTTCTTTGTTTTGAGTCGCTACGAGTCAGCTTACTTCTGTCGATACCATTTTCTATGGTCTCTGTTGTTAGCTACCTGACTGAGTTTTTGAAAGTCCTACTTGCCTATGGCGTTAGTGTTTTTAGGCCTAATCGGGAGTCTTGAGTTTGGAATAATTTTATCGCTTTCGAAGTGATATAACGACATTCTTTTTCTTAATTTTTAATGGATTTAACTAAGAGGCTTTTCTTCAACGTTATTGATCTTTTGTACTCCAATAATTATTTACTTTATGCCAACTATCAAATTTTTTGGGCACTGAACTGACGAGAAAGTACGGAAATTTTTTTGTTTTTTTTTTCATTTCCTTTTATGTATCTGACTCCAAATTGAGGGGGTTTTATGCTCCCTGTCCTGCTCCTGGGGTTCATCCCAATAAATGTATGTCATAGGCCGAATCCAACTTCGACAATCATAGAATGGGGGGATTAATTATAGAGCACTTTCCTCGCAGTTGCTTTATTTTGTGATAGTATTAGATGACAAGTCACAAAGATGATTTTCATTAAATAATTGGATAAGTAATTGATGGGCATATATCAGCGTTAGCACCACTATTATGAATTACACAGACTAACTAATAAGATACGGAGCACTAATTTCCCTATCCTGAAGTTGTTACCTTTGGCCGCCTTTTGGTTTAAATCTCAGTACTAATTATGTGTAGGGCTCCTCACCTATGAGGTTCACTTACAAGACTCCCGAGGGGTGATTTTGATGGCGTCCTTTTCTGGACACCAGGCACCATAGTTCACAGCCTCGTTTTGTTTTGGCACTCCGTTCCTTGGGGAAGGGTAAGAGGCGCAATATCATTTTTGAATTTCGTCTAGGTTGTTTTGTGACTTTCATTCCTTTTGTTTTCTTTTTTGGTTTCGGTTTTTTTTTGGATTGTGTTTTTCGGGTTTGGTGCATTTTTTTATTTTTTTTTTTTTTTTGAGGTTTTTTGTACATTTTGGTTTGTGATTGTTTGGATTTTCTGTGTGGTGGTGTTTGTTGCGTTGATTTTTTTTTTGTGTTTCTTATGGTTTTTTTGTTGGATCCCTGTGTCATTTGGGTGTGTTTTTTGGTGGGTTGAGGTGGTCAGTTTTTGATGTTTATATGTAAATACAGTTACATTATTATTATATGTACCGTGTAAGGCAGACTCAGCGCGATGTTTGAGTAAGTGATAGCCATGGACACTTGCTATTACTATTGCCCCTTACAGAGATGCGAGTACTACTCTATTGATCACTGCTATGCTATATGTCTTAACAAGGATTTCCTTTACTCGTGGAATTATCAAACCATTATAATTATAGGTATATTCTTATTAGTAATTTCTTATCTATAGGAGTATAGGTGTATATATATATTTTATTATTGTGGTGAGTATTTGTAGTTATAGTATACATGTTATATTATAGACTGTGATATAATATTATTTATATTAGTATATGTTAATACTGTAATTATATAATATAATAATATATATATTGTATTATATATTTGAGTTAGGTAGTATATATACTTTAGTTGTATTTTTATTATATATATGTTGTCTAATTACTTTCTAGTTATACTATAATATCATGGTACTAGGGATTGTGAGTAGCGTAGATTGGTATATGAGGTAATACTTGAGTATTTAGTGGTATATATATATATATATTTATTATATATATATTATTTATTGTATTATAATATTTATTTATATATATATATATATATAAGTATATTCTTGTATTCAGGGTCGTTGAGTTGTGGCCTTTATAGAGTAATATTATATAATTATATATATGTATATTATTATTATTATATTCTATACTTTATATATTATATATACTTTTTATTTTTATATAATATTTATATTATATATATTATAAATAATTTTATTTATATTTTTTCGATATATTATAATCATATATATATATATATGTATATATATATATATTAATATATTATATATTATTATTATAATATATATATTATATTTAATGCGGTGAGAGAATGGACGCATTGAAAAGAGAGTGGAAATTAAAAGAAAAGAGAATGATTTAGAAGGATATTAGAGAAGAAAACCAGATACACAAGAGCTTTGCAAACGAGGGATTAGAAGTTTTGGGTGTTATGGAAAAGTTGTAGGAGGTTCCTAATGAATCACATTTTGTTTCAGCTGTGAGAAACGTTGTTAAGTAAAACAGGAATCGGTATCCAGATAGCAATCTTATAAAATTGTAAATACGATAATAAAAAACTATTCTGGCGAAAGGTTAATTTAATCAAAGATTATTATTGAAATAGCACCGAATGACTATTATTTAATATAATTACGGAGGGCATTCCATAATTTTAAACTTGATTCTTTTTGGTGTAATTGGTTTACGATTAAATATAAATGACACACATCATTTGTTTAAGTTCAATTTATTATAAGAAGTGAAGAAGAGGATCATTCGGTGGAGTCCGGCTCCCGTATAATCAGGCACAGCAAGGAGATGGATCATAAGCACCAAATGGCGTCGCGTTAGGCGGATGAGGGTGGATTTTAGCTGTTACGAGCAGCGGTCCGGCCTGACTGCGGTGAGGAGAGGACCAGGGGTTGGCGGACACTGCGGTTCGGCATCGTAGCGTGAGTGGGGTGTACTCTCTTACTTTGTTGTCTGCCCCGTTCTTCTTTGGAGCTCAGCCTTCAACCTACTATAAAATTTGAAGCACTCCGGAGGAGGACCAACACACCATACCTAGATTCTTGAGAGGGCTTATTTGCCCATACAACTTTGGCGATAGTAAATGATCGGTAGGTGTTTATAACTTGATAATAATAAAAAAAAAAAAAATAAAAAAAACTAAAATATAATATTATAATATATTATAATATATATTAAAATTATATAAATATAATATATATTATCATATATATATATATATATATATATATTATTATTATTATATATTATTATATTTTATTATATCTATTTTATATATAAATATATATTCTATAATATATATTACTATATATATTATATAATATATTATACTTAATATATATCATTATTATATATCATAATAATATATTTAGTTAGTGGGACAGATAACTTAACTGACTGTTATTATTTAAATTGTTGGTTTTCCAGTAGTAGGTAAGTGGCAAATATTGTAAGATGTCCATAATTTTGGACCACCCTTTGACCTTGACCGACCTTGTACCTTTATTTGACCATCATGTATCCTTTTTGGGGCACTCTGAATTTTATTTAGCCCAATTTATTTACCTGACGTTTTTACTTGACCTTTATGGCTTTGACTCTATTATGTGGCCTAGACGCTTTTTTTGTGTCCTTTGTACCTTTTTTTGGCCTTGAAACTTTTTGATCAACCCTATTTTTTATAGGAACTTATTTTCTTTTTTGGGCAACCTCTAATTTTTTGAGCTCATACCATTGAGTCTTCCATTGGGTCAATTTTGGCCCCATCGCTATATTTTTGCCTCTTGTGCTTTATTTTTGATGTCTTGATCCTAATGGATACTGTCCTGACCTTTGATTCCTGACCTTGATTAATACCAATTTATCTTGACCTTATTAGTATAATTTAACCTTGATACTATCTATAAGAGATTTTGGACCGAGTGCCCTAGCTTAATTAGAGCCCCTCACTATTAACATCCTAGTCACACAACACACACTATAATCACACAATACACACATCGAAACTAACACACACTACACACACTCACACCATCACAATATACTCACAATCACAACTAATCCAACATATATATAATATATTTATATGAATATAATAATTACACACACATCACACAACTAACACCTGCGCAATTATTGGACTGTAACCTTGATACTCGTAATCAAGGTATTTGGACCTTGATCACTTAGCTATGAGGTCCCCCATCCTATACACCTGCACACATCACACACTTAGGTCGGGATGACTAGGGTCTGGGATCCATCACACTACACACACACACACACACACACACACACACACACACACACACACACACGCAATTTTGAGAACCCAAATTTTTCGGTCAACCCTTTTGTATTCCAGGGTACAATTTTGGCCTTGTAGCTTTTTTTGACCTTGTAGCTTTTTTGATGACGTCATCTTTGATGACACCTATATTTGATGGTTATCTTTGATGGTTCAGTAACTTTGAAGGGTTCATCTTTGATGGCTCAGCATTATTGATGACTCAACTTTGATGACGTCATCTTTGCTGGCATCTATATTGATGATTCAGCTTTATTGATGGTTCAGCTTTGACGGTTCAACTTTGATGGTTCCCAATCACCGTAAGGAGTATCTAGGAGTGTTCTATTAGTATTCTATTTTTTTTTTTCTTTTTTTTTTTTTTTTTTTTTTTTTTTTTTTTTTTTTTTTTTTTTTTTTTTTTTTTTTTTTTTTTTTTTTTTTTTTTTTTTTTTTTTTTTTTTTTTTTTTTTTTTTTTTTGTTTTTTTTTTTTTTTTTTTTTTTTTTTTTTTTTTTTTTTTTTTTTTTTTTTTTTTTTTTTTTTTTTTTTTTTTTTTTTTGTTTTCTATTAAGTATTCTATGAGTGCCAGGTGAGTGCCAAGTGAGTGCCAATGAGTGCCAATGAGTGCCAAGTGAGTGCCAATGAGTGCCAAGTGAGTGCCACATAGTGCCAACTGAGTGCCACATTGTTGCCAACTGAGTGCCACTTTTTCAAGCCTTTTCTAGCCTCCCCTGAGCCTAGAATAGCCCTAATATGGGTGTCTACCCCTAGGTTATAAGGTATGAGGAATCGATTGGTGTATATTACAAGTTGCTAGATGCTTCAAGTAATGAGTTAGTCTTTTTTCAAAACACTTATAGGCCTTATATATATATATATTAAGAGAAAATTTTTTAAACTCTATATATATATATATATAATATATATATATATATATATATATATATATATATATATATATATATATATATATATATATATATATATATATATATATATATATATATTATATATAATATATATATTAATATATATATATATAATATATATATATATATAATTACTTACAACACACAACACACACACACGCACACACACACACACACACAGATACACACATCTACACCTCGCCATAGACACTTATACACACTTACACTTACCCTTAGACACTTACACTCGCCCCTACACCTACACACACACACACACACATAGACACATACACTATAACACTTATACACACTATGTCACTTATAAGCTACTTACACTTCTCCATAGACACTTACACTATCCCATATACACTTACAGACTCACACTCACTTAAACTTACATACATACACACTATGACCCTATGACACTCTTACACTCGCCCATAGACACTTACACTAGCCCCTATACACTTACATCCCAACACAGATACACTTACACTTACACTCACACACTCGATATTTTGATTCCTCAACTTTGATGCCTCAGCATTGATGCCTCAGCATTAATGCCTCAACTTTGATGGCTCAATTTTGATGCCTCAACTTTGATACCTCAGCTTTGATGGTTCATCTTTGATGACTCATCTTTGATAACGTCATCTTTGACACCACCTATATTGATGATTCATCTTTGATGACGTCATCTTTGTCCGTTCATCTTTGATGACTCAGATTTATTGATAGTTCAGTACATTTTGATGGTTCCCAATCACCGTAAGAAGCAGGGCGCAGCATGCGCCCTCCGCACGATGGCATCCGAACCCGCGTTCCCGCCCGCCGCGTGCGCCCGCAGGCGCAATATTACAGCGTATTCGCCGCCGCCGCGTGCGCCCGCAGGCGCAATATTTAGAAAGAAATCAAAAAATATATATATAAACCTAATATCAATTTCATTTTTATTTCCATACTTAAACATTTTTATTAAAAACATTTTTCCGCGATCCTTAAAACTGAAACTCATTACAGACCTATTATTTAATCACATATATTTATTAACATTATTTTTTTCTTAATAAATTATTTTTTACTTAATACTTTTAATTTTAATTTTAGACAATTGTATGTAAAGAAGAAAAAAGCCAGAGTGGCTGATATATAATCATGTTTATTTTACTACAATTGTACGAAATTTTATTAAAAACATTATACTTTACAGACCTTAAAACAGTAAATCAGTAAATCAAATAGAGGTGTTACATAGCAACAAGGGGTTTTAGTATAGCTTTGTTTTACTGCTTCTGCTTTAACTCATATGTTTTACTGGTTTAACTCATATATTTATTAACATTACTACCTTAAAGCAGTAAATAGTAAATCAATAAGAGGTGTTACTAGCAACAAAGGGATAAGTAGGCTTTTGTTTTACTGCTTTACTGCTTTTAACTCACTATGTTTTACTGCTTTAACTCATAATAATATTTATTAACAGTACATACCTTAAAGCAGTAAATCAGTTAATCAATAGAGGTGTGTTACATAGCAACAAGGGGATAAGTATGCTTTTTGTTTTACTGCTTTACTGCTTTAACTCGTATATGTTTAACTGCTTTACTGCTTTAACCTCTTTATATTTTTATTGCTTTAACTCATATGCTTTGCTGCTTTAGACTCCTATATTGTATTAACATACAATACCTTAAAGCAAAGTAAAGTTCAGTAAATCCAACAGAGGTGTTACAAGCAACAAGGGTTATTGTAATGCTTTTTTTGTTTTACTGCTTTACTGCTTTAACTCGACATGTTTTACTGCTTTACTGCTTTAACTCATATGTTTTACTGCTTTAACTCATATGCTTTGCTGCTTTAACTCATATATTTATTAACATTACATACCTTAAAGCAGTAAATCAGTAAATCAATAGAGGTGTTACATAGCAACAAGGGGATTAGTATGCTTTTGTTTTACTGCTTTACTGCTTTAACTCGTATGTTTTACTGCTTTACTGCTTTAACTCATATGTTTTACTGCTTTAACTCATATGCTTTGCTGCTTTAACTCATATATTTATTAACATTATGTTTTATTGTATATTTTTTATTTTGTTTTAATACTTTTTATTTATTTTTATTATTATTTTTTTATTATTTTTTATTTTATTTTTTTATTATTTTATTTTTATTTTCATTATTATTATTTTATTTTTATTTTTATTTTTATTATTATACTTAGTGTTATTCACTTCATGCCTATTGTTATTATCATTTAACACAGACACACACGCACACACACACACACACACACACACACATACACACACACTTACACACACACACACACAAACACCTACACCTACACACATACATAGACATACACCTACACCTACCCCTACACACACACACACACAGACACACACACACACACAAACACACACACACACACACACGCACCTTATTTAAACATATCAAATAAGTTCTTTTTGTATGAATATAACGTATAATTTATTAAAACATTTTATGTTTTAATTAAATACGTACATTTATATTACTCATTCAATTATAACTAAAATTATTTCTTACAACTTCTATAATAAATCAATCATTATCTTTGAACAAAGAATTTATTATTAACTGTTAATACTTTTTGTTTATAAATTTTATAACTATCAAGTTTTAAAATAATTTTTAATAAAATTTTATGAAATTTTATTAAAAACATATATTTTACGTACCTTAAAGCAATAAACTCAGTAAAATCAGTAAGGCAGCCCTCTACAACCAAGCTATGCCGACGTTTTGTTCTATGACTTACTGCTTTACATCTCTTTGGCCCATGTAATAAGTTAAAACTAACAAAATAAGGTTCTTCGCTGCTAACATAACAGGTATTTTATTAAAATCATTCTAAGGTTTTTTGTTTTTATACGTTTCTATTATTCCTTACATTTATATTATTCGCTTGATGTTAACTAAAAAATATTTCAAAGTTTTTTAATTAATTCGGATTTTTCTTTATATTATCTATGTACATTGACAATCCAACCCGAGAAAACACAACCCGCACTCCTTCCAGATACGAAACTGACCTCTCGTCTGTAAAATGTGTTGAAATACTACTTTAGGCCTAAATTTAGGATAAGCCTTTTTGTACCTCGGGGCGATTTAGGCCTAATACCAGGTTCAAAAATTATATTTCAACTGACCTCGTTTTCTGTAAAATCTGTGCAATAACTACGTTAGCCTAAATTTAGTCTAAATTTTAGGATAACCTTTTTTGAATCCCTTTTTTAAGCCTAATACTGTGCCGAAAAGGTATTCCCAGGTATAGACCAAGAATCGAGAATCATGTTTATTAATTATTTTTAATATATTTTCAAAACCGAAACTGCTGGATGGTAAGAAATCCTTTAAGCAGGTAAGAAGGAAATGTTTACCCTTCTTGTGAGTGGACGGAGTAATCCTTATCTCTTCTAAATGACCTCGTATGTGATTGGTCGAGAATTATTTTATCGCTTGTTTGGTTTTAAGGTATGTAAAAACATGTTTTTTCATATCCTGAGCCTTACCTGTGATTGGATGAAAATTATATTTGAGCAGGTGGATGTTTTAGACCCAAACTCATTTTTAAAAATCATACTCGTTTGGCTGTTAAACGGTGCACAAGTTCTCTGGAATTTGTAATAAAAGTGTTCTATTTTCACTAAGTGTAAATCATGATTCCACCTTAACATGTATACCTCAATACAAGAACATTGTCCAGTGGGAAATCAATATCCCAGGAAGTAAGGGTTTTCATTCTTATATAAAAAGAAACCCGATGGATTTGAATTTTTCAAAGTGTGCTACCCATTCACCATGTTATATAATACCAAGCGTATTTTCGTGAGTCCATAATGAAATTTACTTGTATATGTATCACAGCTGAAGAGTGTCTTACATGAATACTTTAACCAAGCTCAGCTTTTAAAACTGGACCGAAACAGTTTATTAGCCTGTGCGGAAGAAACCAGCGATAGCAACTTACTCTAGCTTTTATAAACATCAAACAATAATCAGTTTTGGAAGTTAGAATTAATGGAAGAGAAATAATGAACCAGCCGTATTTGAACCTGACATCATATGGATTTCTACATTTCCAAGGCCTAAACGGCAGCTGAAATATATGTTAGAGGTACGTAGGCGAATGTTAATGCAGATGAAGAAGACATATGTGTTATCTAATTACGTAACCGTAATTCATTACATGTTATATACCAAGAATACTACGCATTTAACAAAACCCTGATCGATGATCCTACGCCCATCATCGATCGCTTCCTAAGTTCTATAGACGTACAGAAATTCATTTATCTATTCTACTTAAAAAACAATGGCAAGAAAGTATTTAATTCCGGTGATCAGAATGTAATATATATGAATATCTGAGGAGGGAACCTTTTTTACGTAATGTGTTAAATGAAGGTATTACTGAGATCGAAAACTATATCGCGATAATGATATAAATGATTGGCAATATTTGTAAAGATTTAGAGAGTTTTATATGAAATAGTCCCAATAAACGTCATGTGTAAAATGTATTTGGAAGTGTTATAATATAAAAATATTCCCTGTATTATGATTAATGTTAACCTTTATTATATATAATATATATATATATATATATATATATATATTATATATATATATATATATATATATATATATATATAATATATATATTATATATTATTATATATATATATATATATTATAATATATATATATATATATATATATATATATAAATATATATAGTTATATATATAAATTTATATAACTATACAAGTTTTATAATTATGATTTTAAAATGGGTTTGGATCTAAAACATACCTTCTCAAATATAAGTTTAAAGAACTAAGATAATTTTCATCCAATCACAGATAAGGCTCAGGATATGAAAAAACATGTTTTTACATATCTAAAACCAAAAAGCGATAAAATAATTCGTCGACCAATCACATACGAGGTCATATAGAGATAAGGATTAAACTCCGTCCACTCACAAGAAGGGTAAACATTTCCTTCTTACCTGCTTAAAGGATCTTTACCGGATCCACGCATGTTTCGGGTTTGAAAATATATTTATAAAAAAATAATAACATTGATTCTCGATTCTTTGTATATACTGGAATTACCT
>JABUQX010105258.1:0-18815 GCA_015478945.1 Trachelipus rathkii
TGTGAGACCTGCCAATTTTTATGATTAAAGGGGAAAGAATAGAAATACAGAAAATTAGGCTCTTTATATAAAGTATTAGGTGGTCTTGCGATAGATAGAGGTCACCAAGTCCACTAATACTATTTGAGCATGGGAACTAAATTTTCTTTAGTTCTACTTTCGCTTAATCGATAGACTTGTAATAATCCGAAGATATATAATAGGCGGTTGAGTGAAATGATGGATAAAGTTCTTTGGGCTTTTTATGTGGAGCCGTTTCCGTCGGTTCAGGGGTCGAGTGTGGTGCTGTACAGCTCTGCGAGATTAAAGTACACGCCTGACAGTGCTCACACGCCCGAGCATCATTGTAGTAGTTAGATTGGCTTATGGGGTTTTAGTTCAGAGTGGAGGGTGAACCACGCTTTGGTCTGGAGATAGAAGAAAAGACAGGTGCGGCAGGGAAGATATAAAAGAGGTCGCAGCGGATAGGCTGACAGGGAAGCGTTTTCAGTTACGTTTTATTAATTAACGATTGAGTTGCTGGTGAACTTAGATCCAAGGAGAGAAAGGTCCAGCAATAGATCGAGTGATACAGGAGTGTATCAGAGATTTCCAGAAATCCCACTTTATGTCATGTCGGAGGAGGTGGAAGGGAATGGGATCCGAGGGTACGGCGCAGCCAAAGTTAGCAGATACTTTTTGATATAATTTTTTTTCGCTTACTGTATAATTTGTGGAATAAGAGTATTGTATTTGAAAGTTTGAATGGAACAGGATGGGCGAGGAATGACGTTCCCATAATCTAACTTCTAATCCTGTTTTTTCTATTTTAGTTCACTTTAACCTAACTATTCTTCCTAATTGCTGTCCGTAGAGTTGTTCCAGTTCATCCTTCTCGATTGAAGGTGCGTTGGTATATCGATGGATTGTGTTTTAGACTATATGACTTGTGACTTTGAGTTGTATTATAATCTTTTCTTATTTTAGGGATTTATACTTTTTTTTTATTTTTTTTTTTTTTTTTTGGAGGGTTTGACGAGAGATATAATTTGGGAATTGTTTTTGGGTGGTATGTTGAAAGGCCGGAAATATCTTCATCAACAGTACACCGCCAACCATTACAGAAATGTTTCTGTTTCAAACCAAAGATGTATTTTTAAAATGCAAACTGGGGCTTTTTTTAAGAATGCTTTTCCTTAGAAAGACACGTGTCATCATTTTTACGCGACAAGGTTCCAAAACGATGGCAGAACCGCATTGGCGATTATTTGTTTCGGCTCCAGAAAAATGCAACCTTTTCATGGGTGGTGCTGTTGAAGAGCTTGCATCTTGAAGGTCATGTAACATGGGTCCTGCGCGTACAGGACGAACCTGTTTTTAGGCTTTTTGGTATTTAGATTTAACATGAACAAGAAGAACTAATTTTGCGTGTGTAGAAGGGTAATTAAATCTTGGATTTCAAAGACAAAAGAAAAAATTCGTCAAGGCAAGTTTTACCGTGGGTTCGAAATGAAAGTAATGATCGGCTGATAGGCAAAGTGTTCCAAACTTTGGAAGTGTCCAGGACTGTGGCATAATTCAAGATATGGACAGATAGGAATTATTTGATGCTAGAGAGGACTCGGTCTGTGTTGTCCTCTGAAGGGTATCATATGTATGGGAGCTTGGTGCAATGTGGAGCTGCATGACGCCCTCCATCAATTGGAAATTCGCTAATGTAATAGATAAGAGTGAGTATTTTCGTGCAGCCCACGGAGACAAGGGGGATGGAAACTCGAAAGAGATTGTTTACCTTCAGATGATAGTCTGGGGCTTAAAGGAGGTCAGATTGGGTATCATTCCATGAGCGAGACGCGGAAATATATCAGATTCATTTGCTCTGGTTGCTGATAAACGTAGCTAAAAGCACAACGTAGCACTTTGCCATACTGTTTGGGGCAGGTGGGGAAGCCATTGCCTATGCGCAATTGAAGTTAAAACATGTCAAGAAAGTATTCTTTGGGGTATGGGTGATGTGGGTCGTCGCTTCTTCGTCTTAAGAGGACTTGGATGAATTTTTTTGCCGCAAAGATTCTATAGTACCTTGTAGTTTTTAAGGGGTGTGTATAGAGTAGCGCTGGGAATGAACTGGGTGTAGAACGGGAATGTGCGTGGCAACATTAGTTTTTTTAAAATTACGGGACTGATATTTTTTCGCATGGAAGATAGGCGATCAGTGGGAGAGTCGAGTTTTGTCTAGGTACAATAAGCATGTTTAGTAGAGAATGCTGAGAGACATAGTCTGATTCTGCGAAGGAAAGTGCAGGCAAATGGCTAGTAAGATTGTATGAAAGTATTCATAAGTACTGATAGCACTCAGTGTGAACTAAGTCCAATATAAAGTGTTGATATCGAATTGTAGAGAGGCTGGCGCATCTGAAGGAGATATGAAAGAACATTAAAGAAAAAGAAGAACGAATAGTAGTTATCAGTACGAGGGGACGGTCGAATTGTGTAAAGTAGCTTGAGGTTAAGATTGGTGAGTTTGTGGGTGTTATCTGTGCGCGGTGTAAAAGGGTGGAATCAGGAGATATGAGTGTTAAGACCCCCCACACCCAGGCTTAACTACAAAGCTTTGACTGATAACGAAAAGAAAAGAGAAGAGACGCTATCAAAATCACAAAATTCAGATATGTCTTGAGAGAACAAAGTTACCTAAAGTCTTAGATTTAGAACTTTTGTGTCACAGTGGACGTTATTCACCTAGGCTATTTAATGTAAGCTTCAAATTTATTTTCTTTTGTATAAATAAAAACTGTTTACTTTTGGAAAAACAAAAAAGGGTTGGACGGCTATCGGGAAGGTATAGATCGATTACTAAAAAAAATATTTTTTAAATCAACATGATGATGAACAATTTTTAAGTAATTTTCAATAATTTAATGTTTGAACTGAGTAAATACGCTGCAATAATGATTAATAGATATTTTATACGCCAAAAATTAACGAACACGCTGGTCAGGGAAAATTTGCGGAATTGGTCAGGGATAGTCAGGGAATTCAAATATAAATTTCAGCTGTGGGAACCCACGTGTTTACAACGACGCGATTTTCGTTGCTTGTTTACTTTTGTTTTAACACATTGAATCAGCCTGTGTGTGATGGGAGCATTGGTTTTGGAATAAACAGAAATAAAAAAAATACATTTGATTTAAATCCCACCATGGATCAAATATTTGTGATGGAGTTTATCCCTTTTTGGAAGAATTAGATTTAAAGCTGACTTTTATTGAATGAACATTCATCAATTCAAACAACCACGCCGCCATCTTGTTTTGTTTACATTTTTCGTAAGAACGGGCTTAATTCGGCAAGCACGGGAATAGCAACTTTACAGAATACAGAATTAAGCGGAAATTCCTTACGTTTTGTGAGCATATTTTATAAATTTTGCAGTTTTGACAAAAACAAACGCAAATTGAGGAATTTCTTACGATTCGTAGCACAAATACAAAAAGCAAAACGCCTATATATATAATATATATATATTATATATATATTATATATATTAGTATATATAGTATATACTAATAACTATATACATGTTATATATTTATATAAATAATAATTATGAAACCCGTTTTTTCATTTCTCAAAATTAATTTTAATTTTTTAATAAACGTGATGTATTCTTAATGCGCGAGCAGGTTATGGCCTGGGCACCGCTGCAGTGTGTAGAGAATAGTATGGTTTCATTAACCAGTGCTTCTTATATATTATATATACTTATATATATATATATATTATATATATATATATAAGTTATATATATATATATATAATAAATGGATATTATCTATATATATATAATATATATATATATATATATAATATATATATATATATAATATAGCTATATATATATATATATATAGTATATATATATATATATATATATATATATATATATATACTATAATATATATTAGTACTATATATAGGTATATATTATATATATTATATATTAAATATATATGATATATATAATATATATATATTAGGCCCATATTTATAGGAGTAAAAGTATGGTATCGGTATCGGGTATCGGCAAAAATTTTTTGGTATCGTATCGGAATAGTGGCCTATAATGAAAAAATTGTGAGTACTTGTATGCGGTATCGTAATCGGACGAAAATTTGGTATCGGGTGGCAACACTAATATATATTATCGAAATATTTAAAGAACGCAAAATGAGTGGTTATCTTAAAGGTATCTGCAAAATTTTACAGATACTGGAATACGATCTACTATCACAAATTCCCGATACGATACTCAAAAATCGACCGATACCACCGATACCGATAACATGGTATCGGTGCACTCACAAATATATATATATATATATATATATATATATATTAAGGATATCATAATATTTAAATAGATATTTTTCCCTATATATATTATATATATATATATATATATAGTATAATGTGTATAACATATATATATATACTATATATATATATATATATATGCCCCTATACCTTATATATAATATTTATATAATTTGCAACAAATTTTATTTACAGGAGTATTTGCCATTATTAGGAGAAGATTGGTTGGTATGTATGATTGAACAATTTACCAGCAAGGTTGCAATTGTGGGCTTTTGTTGTATGTGTTTTATATGTTGGTTTTATATCAGATGTCTCTATTTTATCATAAAAAAACCTGTTTGGGAACACTTTTATTTATTCAAAAGAAATGGCATATATTTTCTAATGAAGTAGTTACAGTTTTGTTGATTAGTGATTGAAACTATTGAATAATTTCTTCTCATAGAGGTAATTTTTATTTATTTTTTTCTCCTATGATTCGATTATTCATTCTTATTTGTGGTTTAGGTAAAATGTAAAATTGTAAAATGATTTTTTTTTCACATGTAACAACTATATCCACACACCAGATATTTATACAAATCAAATAGCTTATGTTTTCAAATAAAAATATAAATAGTTTTTATTAATATTAATTTTTGTTTATTGTTTTGTTAATGATTAAAATCCCTTTAATTAATAGTTTGTCAAAGATGTAATTTCAATTTATTTATTTTTTTAAATTTTTTTATTATGTTGTTAATCATTTGTAAATGTGGTACAGATTAAGGTAAAATAATAAATTTAATCTCCTTAAACAATAGGTAACTATATTAACACCACAAAGCCAAATGCTTTTATGTTCACAGTTTTTTCATTAAGTGCCAATGCTTCTGTTGGGAACATTGGTTTCTCCATTCTTATTTCAAAACATCCCTTTTTTTTTTTACTTAAGCTCTAAATTATATATTATATATATATTTATATATAAATATATATATAATATATATATATATTTTGTATATATATATATATATATGATATAGTAGTTATACTAGTGAAGTATATATATATATATATATATATATATATATATATATATATATATATATATATATATATATATATATATAGTATATATATTATATATATAATATATATAATAATTTTTATAAATAATAATAGATTAAGTATATATATATA
Organism: Trachelipus rathkii; assembly: GCA_015478945.1. Lineage (NCBI taxonomy): Eukaryota > Metazoa > Arthropoda > Malacostraca > Isopoda > Trachelipodidae > Trachelipus > Trachelipus rathkii. The sequence continues at coordinate 5,542 of JABUQX010105258.1, forward strand.
GTAAATTATTATATATAGTACTATATATATACTTTATAAAGATTTCTCTTATTCTCTTCTTTAGCCTTTCGTACTTCCATCCAGAAAGCGTCCTATTATCTTGTAGGTTTCCATTCATCTATCTTCCAAACTGTTGATTTACCTTTTTTTTTCTTTTTTTTTTCCCAACGTATGCAACTTTTAATCTTCCTTATTCCCTCCTTATACCGGTATATATTTCTGTACGCCTTTTTTTCATAAACTTAATCATTGGTTTTTAACTCATTCATCTACTCTTCTTTTTTACTTTTAACCGCTTGCATCACCTCTTCATTGCCCCACTCATTATTGACATTTTTACTTCCTACTTTAGGAAGCCCCATATGCTTCTCTTGCACTATTAACAAACTCTTCCTTCTTTTGCTTCCAGATTTGTTCAGTTTCATCTTGTTCACATTCAACTGATTTATTTGCAAGTGCTCTCACCTACTTTTCCCTATTACCTTGTTTACTTAACTTCTCACTCGTAATTCTCCCACCTTCTTTCTTTCCTCTTCATTCAAGCCCCTCACCAACTTAATTTTACTTAAAACAACATGATAATTCCCATCCTCATCTCCTCACTGATTTAACATCCAGCACGCACTTCAACATCTCCCTCTTTCACCCACACAAAATCAATCATACTTTTTACTTAGATACCATTTGTTTTGCCAATATCTAAATAGAAAGTTTATATTTTCTTCTTTATATGATACATTTTTTTTAATACTATGTGGTAATTTTTTTAATTTTTTGTCATACCGTGTCATTCAAAACTTATCGAAGATTATTTTTTCCACACATCAACACGAGTGCGTGTTCACATTCTAGTACGGTATATTATATATATCTATTTATATATATAGTATATAATATATATAATAGTTATATATATATATATATATGATATATATAAATATATATATATATATAGTATATTATAGTATATATATCTATATATTAATATATATATATTATTATATATACTATGGTATCTTTCTTTCTTCTCTTTTACGACGGCTTGCCTCTTTGCCCAATATTGGGGGTAAGGTAGATGTACATAGCATCGGAAAAGAAAAAGGCAGCTAGGAGACATTGCAACGGTGATGGTGGGTTGCGATAGAAGAAGATTGAGGGCGCTCTCTGAGTAGAGCCTTGACTGCTAACGACTCTGTTTGTATAGCATTTAATGCTTGTATTTGACGGAGGTCCAGCTACAGACATTGATAATATGCCTACCTACGATGTGCAATCATAGGGAACGCTGTGGAGGAGGACGGGACGTCCCTCAATATGGTAAAATTCGGGTCATGTAGAGAGGGGTTATGCGCCTGGCCCAGGTGGGGGCACAACCATGCCCCATAACAAAACCCGCCATTCTCTCCTATCAGGCAACCTTTATTCTCGCCTTGCAAACGTCACATTTTCTTGCTTCAGACATTCGTTCACGCGTACTCGAATCCACTTTCTCTCGTCTCCCAGCGTCGGGTTCCCAACAACCACTACACTTATCATCCGCTTACCAACGACTTTCATTCATCGGCTTTCCAGCATGACCAAACCGCATGCTCACATACTTTCATTTATTCTCTCATTTAACCCCTTTCGTTCACACGCACACACTCTCTGCTTAGTTTATACGTTTGCATTTCCTCACTTTATTAGTTTTCTTTTTTCCCCACACCTAAGCATGCCCGCTAGCATTGTCCATCTGAAACACATTGAACTTTAGATGCTATACATTCTTATTGACCAGACCATAGTCTCACTACCATTAGCAATAACACAGGCTAACGAACAACCCTCATCGTAAGACTGCTAGGCCGCCTACAAGACTTAGTCCTTTACATTCACACGCATGTTAAATTGCAGCTCAGCCACGCTTCTTAGCCATCTCACGAACTTTCCCTAACTACATCTCTGCATCATCCGTTCCCTTTTCTTCATCCAACACTACCCTAACTATTTACATACATCAGACACTTGCTTCAGCTGCTCATCATCTAACATACACTTGCTCCACACTGAGGACTGTCCTCACTCCACAACCATAAATACCTTACTCTTATCTACGGTTTACTTTCAACCCTCCTTTTACATACGCTGCCAAATCTCTCCACAATCTCTCAAACTCTCTTCAGACTCGCCACACAGAACCCAAATCATCCGCATACCAATACGACAGATAAAAACGAAATTCCTCATTTCTCCACATTCTAAACACCGATTTCCTGCATCGCCCACTCATTCTTCATAACCCCATCCATATACACATTGAATAACCAAGGGACGATAACACAATCCGCTGTCCTCACTCGCTATATCTAAAACAATCAACCATTGACACCAAAATTATATTCTTACAGCAACGCTTCACTATCGGGTCATACATACTTTTGAATTCCATTCAGAAGCTTACACATACTGTATACTAATACCTGCCATAGAAGCTTCCCCTATTAACTCTATCATACGCTGTTGTAAATCCATAAAACCTAATATATTTATTCTTCTTCTCACCTCATTTCTCAACTCATCTTGTTTTTCAATGTAAAGATTTGACCACACATCCTCTACCACTCTAAACGCATCTTGTTCTTCACCAATAAATGCCTCAGTCACTCGACGCACTCTTCGAACCCCAAAATACAGCATATACCTTCCTTACAACACTCATAAACTTATTCACGCTATAATTTCTACAGTTTCCTTTTTCTCCCTTACACTTATACAAGGGTACTATTAACGCTCTCCTCCAATCCTTGGAACTATCCCTCCATAAACGCTTTATTACACACACACACACACCCATCAAATCAATCACCATCTCGCTCCGCTCTTGATCATTTCACTAGTAATCTTCGATCTATAGCCTGCAGAATTTACCATTCTTTACACTTCTCACTAACCGCATTACTCTCCTTACTAAATAACCTCTCCCTAAAATATACTATTCCTTCTTGGCACCATCAAAAGCCACACACATTCACTAACCTCATGCGCATTACTGTTCATATTGGGGTGCAGATTTTCGGGGAAGGGTGGTTTCTTTCCACCCTCCCCTACATCCATTTCATCCGTTACAAAAGCACCATCCATTTTCATTATTCTAAGCAGGAATATGGTTTTTATACATAAAATATTATATATAGTATATTATATATATATATACTATATATATATATATATATATTATTATATATATATTATATATATATATATATAATAATATATATTTTCTTTCTTTCACTGGTTTCTCAACCTTCCTCTTTGCCAAGATTGGGGGTAAGGGTGCTGTATCAAGCATCGAAAAGAAAAGCAGTAGGGAGAACATGACAAACGTCGGAAAGAAAGCCAGCCTTACCGGCCCCCTCTTCGTACATTAAACTAGTGAGAGCTCGGTTCACAGGACAGAAAAACCAGCCTAAGAGCATCAATGGGACCTAGCGACGGACCCTCACTATGGTAAATCGGTTAATGTGTAAGTGGTTATTCCCCCTCGGCCCAGGTGGGGCCACAAACCATGCCGCCATATCAAAACCGCCATCTTCTCCGTATCAATGCACCTTACTCTTGCTCTGCCAAATCTCACATTTTCTCTCTCTTCAGACTTTCGTTTACTGCTCAATCCTATCCTTTCTCTTCGTCTCCCAGGCCGGTCGGTTCAACACACTCACCAATATAACATTCCTAACCAACCGACTATCACTCATCTTTTCCACATGACCAAAACCATCAAAACATACTTTCATTTATTCTCGTCATTTACCCTTTCTTCACACTCACACCACTCTCTATATAGACGTTTTCATTCCTCTTTATCAATTTCTCCACACCTTAGGCACACCCTATAATTGTCATCTGAACACATTGGAACTTTTAGATCTATACTTCTATTCAGACCATAGTCTCACGACTATACATCATAAACACCGGTAACAACATACCTCATGTAAGACCCTAGCAACTCAAGACTTAGTCCCCTTTGTATTCACCAACGATTTAATTGCACAGCCACCTTCCTGCATTCACAGCTTTCCTACTACAACTCTGCATCGTCTGTTCCCTTCTCATCCAACATATACCCTAATAATTTAAACTCACGACACTTGTTCTAGCTGCTCACCATCTAAATAACTTCACACCGAGGAGGAGTGTCCTCACTCACAACATAACCTTACTCTTATATCCAATTTACTTTCAAGCCCTCCTTTTACACACCGCTGCAAATCTCTCTACCAATCCTGCTCAAACTCTCTTCAGATTGCCCCACACAGAACAATCATCCGCATATAATAGGTTAGGAGGCAGCCCTCCATCCATCTCTTCCTCCACCCATGTCTAATACATTTCCTGCCATCCCCACCTCGACATTTCTTTCAACTAGCATGCCATATACAAATTCGAATAACCAAGGGAGAGCGATAACAGCAGACCCTGGTTCCTCGGGTCTATTAATCCTAACCAATCACCATTTGAACCTTTAATTTTACAACCGCTTATGCCGATGAGACATTGGATTCGCATTCAGAAGCCTACCACAACGCCCATATATCACTAAACACTTGCCATAACGACGTTCCCCCTATACTCTATCATACGCCTGTTTGCCGAAGTCCATAAAACACTTAATACCGAATTTTTTCTTCTTCTCTCCTATTTTCTCAATCATTTGTTTCAGATGTAAAGATTTTGATCCACACATCCTCAACAATCCAGAACGCACCTTGTTCTTCACACATATCAGTCCTTTCAGTCACTCGACGATGCACTCTTTCGACAAAAATACAAGCATATATCTTCCCTACAACACTCAGTAAACTTATTCGCCTATAATTTCTACAGTTCCCCTTTTTTCCCTTACCCTTATATAAGCCGCGTACTATTACCGGCTGCTCTTCTCCAATCCCTGGGAACTATACCCTCTATAAACGCTTTATTAGACACAACTTCCAATCCAATCAATGCACCAATCTCGCCGTCCGTTCTTTGATCTTTCACTCAGTAATTTCATCTATACTGCAGATTTACCATTCTTCACTTTTATCCATCTAGCCATTACCTCCTCTTACTAATAACTCATCCCAAATACCTCTTGCTTCTTGCAACCATCAAACCACAGCACATTCACTATCCACCTCTTCATTATCGTGTTATATATTGTGGGCAGGATTCTCGAAGTGTTTCTTTCCACACTGCCTCCCACATCACTTTCATCAGTTACAAAAGCACAATCCTTATTCCATTTCTCTAAGCAGATTCCCCTTATTCCTCATTCTTAACCTTTCGCGCTTCCTTCCAGAGAGCTTCCTGTTCCCTTGTAAGTCCCCTTCATCCTCCTTCCAAACTGTTCATTTCCCTCTTGTTTTCTCCTACGTATACACTTTTAGTAATTTTCTTTATTCCTCTTATATAATTCCAAGCATCTTTTCTTTTGAAGTCTTCATCATTTGCTTTTAGTACTTCAACCAAGGATTATTGTTTACCTTTTATAAAAGAATAGTATCTAGTATCGTATATATATATATATATATATAATATATCTATATATATTATATATATATATATATATATATATATATATTATATATAATTATATATAATATATATAGTATATATATATATATTCTTTCTTTCTTTTTGCTCACCTTCCTCTTTTTGGCCCCAAGACTTTTGGCGGGTAACGGTGCTGTACAACATCGGGAAAAGAAAATGCAGGAAGAAGATAACCTGACAAACGTCGAAAAGAAAGCGCAGCCTTACCGCCCCTCTGTACCATTAATTTGTGAGAGCTCGTCACAGACAGAAATCCCTAGACTTCAGCGGGACCGATGGGCGATGGACCTTCACTATGTAATCGGTCGTGTAAGGGTCATCCTTGGCCAGGTGGGGCTCACAACACACATACCCATCAAAAACCCGCCAATTCTCTCCTATTATGCACCTTATTCTCGCCTTTGCCAAACACTCACATTTCTCTCCTCCTTCAGACATTCGTTACTGATCATCCAACTTTCGCCTTGCGGTCTCGCGTGCCGTCGGTTCCACACACTCGCACTATACATCGCTTAACCAACCGACTATCATTCATCCTTTCCATCCCACATGCACCAAACATCTCAAACATACTTTCATTTATTCCTTCGTTTACCCCTTTCTTCACACCACACAATTCTCTAATACTTTCATAGCTCATTTTTTTCAATTCTTCTCACACCTATGCACGCCCAGCTAAGATTGTCCATTCTGACACGATTTGAACTTTAGATACTATACTTCCTTAGTTTTCAGACCACTAGTCTCACTACTTACTATACAATAAACACAGATAACAACATACCCTCGTGCATGTAAGACCCTAGCTTACTCAAGACTTAGTCCTTTACATCACAACGATTTATGCGAACCAGGCCCTTCTGCCATTACAACTTTCCTAATAGCACTCTGCATCATCCGCATGTATCCTAAATATTTAAACTCAGACACTTGTTCCAGCTGCTCACCATCTAACATAACTTCACACCAAGGACTTTCCTCACTCACAACCATAACCTTACTCTTATCTATGTTTACTTTCAATCCCCTCTTTTTACACCCCCTGCCAAATCTCTGTACCAGTCCTCTCAAACTCTTCAGATTAGTCCATACAGAACCAAATCATCTGCATATAATAGGTTTGGCACCTTCCACTCTCTTTCATTCTCCATCATTCTAACCCCTTCCACCTCCACCTCTAATTTTTTGATAACCCAATCCAATATACAATTGAATACCAAGGACACATAACAGCATGCCCTGCCTCCACTCCGCTATTAATATTAAGCTAATCACTTTTCGACTCCATTTATTTTTAACACACAATCACTTTCTCCATTTATTTTTGCTCACACTTCACTTTCCTCCTTTGAGGAACTTTCGATCTCGAGATTTTATGCCACCACAGAAGCCAGACCCAGAGATTCTTCAGATTGCATCAGAACTATTTCTCATTTCTGTCAGGTCTGAGCAGTTTAGCAAGAGATGTTTTGTGTCCTCATTTATCAGGGAAGAACTGCTTTGACAGTGGGGAGATGAAGTATTATGAATTTTATATTTATATTTCTGAAGGAAATGATGGTGCCCAGCTTAAACTGGACAGCATTTCTCTGATTTTCTGGTCCAAAGTTTGTTCTGTGGGGGATGTGCCTGGAATATGGTGTTATTTGGATACGCTGAGATCATTCTTTGGGTTAACTTATTGTGGATTTGTTTAATAATGGGGGTGTGTGAAGAGGGGGAAGCTTGTTGTGTATATTAGAATAGTTCAAAGGTAATGTGATCTTTTTCCTTCTCGATTTAGGAAGTCATTGCATTGTTTGGTGCAAGGGATGGTCTATTGTGAGTGACTTGCTGTATAATTGACAGCCCATCATGTCAAGATGGGCACTTTTGGGAAGAATTTTTGTTTTGGTTAGTAAGTGATGGATAGGTGCAGAGGGAAGGCAGACTGTTATTATTTTAAGAGTTTTATTTTATATGGCTTCTGGTTTTTGTATATTGGTCTATGATACTGCTGGTGCCCAGACTAGTTATGTATAGTTTAAGAAGGGATGGAAGTATTGCCTGTATACTACTGTGAGGGTTATTGTTTGCTCCAAAATTTATTCTAGTTAATGTTTTCATCATGTTTAATTTATGTTTGGCTTTAGAAGTAATATTGTTTATGTGGGGGTGAATGTCATTTGTGTATCAAAGGTTAAGCCTAAGATAGAGGAAGTCTAGTGTTTGAAAGGAACATAGTTGAATGGTTATTGGATTCTCTTTCTATCAGGTGTAAGTAGTGTAGAGGATTTTTTAGAAGAAACAGTCATTCTATTTGTTCATAGCCATTTTTCCAGGTGGTTTATATATTATTGTAGTTCTGTACTTGCTGTATTTATAGAGGAATTTTAGGCTGGATTGTTAAATCGCCTGCATAGTCATTGATTTTTATAGAAGGGGTTGTTAGTTGAGGTAGGTCATATATAAAAAGATGAAAGAAAGTTGGTGATAGGATGGCGCCTTGGGGTACTCCATTATAGTTTGTATGTGCGGGAGGGTTGTGGCGCAACTTGTATGCACTCAATTTGTCTTCACAAACGCCGGATATAGGAGCACATGTTGGCTATTTATGTTCCTCTCTGTCATTAGGATAATTATTTTCAGCCATTTTAATACCTTTTAATGTATTAAGAGGTGGTTCGTGGTAACTGTTTGAATGCCTTGCCTTATGTCGGATTAGTCTTAATCTAGCGTAGAAATGTGCAGGGGAGGAGAGGGTTCTTGGTTGCGTCTAGAGATGCCTCGTGATTACGCTAATAAATTGTTCGTTTGGAACATTCGTTAGTAGTGTAGTGGTGGATTTTTTTTTTTTGTCCTCATCATAGTTGGGTCATTCCAGAGAAGGGGATACGATAGTGGAAAGATTGTCATCAGAACTAAACCTGTGTTGAAGCACTTTAGATATTTGTTTCAGAAGATATATGACCTGTCTATAATGTGTGTGAGTCTGTGGTTTACTGTGAACTGATTTTGTTAGATTTTAGTATGAGAATTATGTGTGTGTGTGTGTGTTACCTTTGGAAGAGTTATAAGTATTGTTTAAAGCTAAGATATTGATGCAACCTATTTGGATTTAGGTGTTTCTATGGCTTTAAGCTTCCTAACATGTTTTGAGAATGTAATTATTTCGGGTGATAATTTTTTTCAAGGAACCTCTGCTTTTTGTTGAGTTTTCGACGTGTGTTTTGATGATTTTTTTGCTAAGTTACACTTATAAGGTAGTGATATTGGGGTTTCGTGGGTTGACCTTCCCAATTTTCTTTTTAAAGTCTTTTTATTGGTTACATCTTCTATTTTGTGCAGAATTGTAGGTTTATATCTGGCTCATCTATAACTTATATACCCCTAGTTCGCACCTAATTTTTATACTATTATATTTATACTGTACCTATATAGTACCTATATATGCATACTATATGTACTATGCCTGCCTGCCCTGCGAGGCTATTCTTATATATCATGAGTAATTAGAGAAGTCAGGTACAAACAGTTATTAATAGGCAACCTCCAAGATCAACATGCTGCTAAGTAGCCTTTATATATATATAGTATATATAGACCTTATTTACTGACTTGTCTCTTATATAGCTTTTATTAGCACTGTACTCCATACATATGATACCGTGATCACTAGTCACTTATAGTATGATATATATTTATGAGCCTCTATATATATACTATGACTCATATATTAGCCGCTTATGCTGTACCTATAATATGTACTCATGTATATAATTATCCTGTATATATATAGCACTATTAGTCACCTATATAATACCTATATATGATATATTCTGCCGTAGTATCTACACCTCCCCGGGCATAAAGCCTATTCAACGAGGGGAACTTCTCTAGGTAATTCTACGCTACGCGATTCGAACAGGGCGCGTGAGCCTTCTGCGCATGACGAACTCTGCCGTCGCTCTATAGCATTCTCTTTTAGGTTTGACTTGTTACCTATGTACTACTTAGGTTACCTTTTATTCTATTATGTACTCCTTTGTATTTATTTCTACTTGCTATTATCTACTCTTGATTGGTATAATTATTACTACTATATTTATTTCTATATATATACTAATATTAACCTTGACAAATTAAATTCTACTATTATATTATATATTTTTTTCTCATGAGTTTATTTTATATTCATAGCCTATACTGATTATACTACCATACTATTATATATATTAATTTATGTCTCTCTATTATTTATATATATAATAGGGCTCAATCATTGTGGAATTGGAAATCCAATATGCAGTGTTATTCCAATGGTCTCCCGAAATTAGTGAAAATAGCTTTGGCTTTTCCGCTTATGGGCCAAAATTCCTTTGATGCAAGATTTACATGAAACCTTTCGCTATACAATGTTACTCGTTACAGTACCCACCAACTTTTTATTTAGATACACATTCTCTATCTTGCCTGTGCTCTCCGTCTTGCCAGACATTCCTTACATATGCCATTGCCAACGTGATGCAGGCCTTCTGGATACCTCACAGGATAAGACCTAGTGACGGAATTATCAATACTCTATGAGCTTGCTTTATTGGTTCCCTTCTTATCTATGTTTCTACTTATTTTATATATATCTATTATATTGACTACTATCTCTAGTACTATTGCTATCTTATTATATATTGTCTACTATTATATTCGTACTTTTGCCTATTATCTATTATTTTTATATATAATATATATTATTATTTATTATATATATTATTATATAATATATATATTACTCTTTAGTTATATTTTTTCTCTGTATATTTCTTTATGCTTTTATTAGTACTTCTATAACTTTATTTATTTATATATTATATATACCCTTATGCATATATTATTGGTAGCGTATTCATATATTAGTACCTTATAATATGATACCTATTTGTACTATCTATCTATATGCGCATATTGTACTATCGTTATGAGTAGTACATGGCCCATGCCCTGGTTCGCCTATCCGGAATATAGAAGTCTATACTGATTATTGTGAAGAGATTGGATTTGTTTATATTGCGGTGTTACAGTCGCCATTATTGATATCTGGGTGAGGTAATTTTTTACATTGTGTTTCCTTAACTGATTATTGGAGAGGGTGAGCAATATTTTTTTAAGGCTTGTCGGTGTGGGATTTCATGGTTTTGGGGTCTCGTGTTATTTCGCTGGCTTTGTTGGGTTTGGTGGGTGGCTCTTTTATCTTTGTCTTGTTTTTTTTGTTGTTGTTTCTTTTTTCTTGGGAAGGTTTTTTTATGTGGTGCGCTTTTTGGTGTTTTTGTGGTTGCCTTTGTCTTTCGTTGCCCTCCTATGGTTAACGTGTGGGTGGGTTTTGCATGGTTTGGGGGTGCGTTTTTTTTTGTTTTATCTTCTTTTAGCCTGCCTTTTATTTTCTTTTTTTTCTTTTTTTTTTTTTTTTGCTCTGCCTCTGACACCACCCATTGCTGACATACCCTGCCTTTTTTTCTTTTTTTTTTTTTTTGTTTGATTTTTTTTTTGTTTCCTTTTTATTTTCTTTTTCCTTTTTTTTCCGTTTTTTTTATTTTCTTTTTTTCGTTTCTTTTTGTTTGTTTCTTTTCTTGTTGAATTTGTTTTCTTATAATTTTTACTGGTTTCTTTTGTTTTTTTTTTTTTTGGCTGGTTGTATTGCGTTTTTGTTTGTTTTTTTCAAAGCCTGCCATACGTACCTGCTGTGTGCTCTTGTTTTTTGTTTGTGGGGTGATTGGGGGGCCGGGTTGAGGCGGATGCCGGTGGTGTGCGTGGCCGGTTGTGCCCTTGTTTGGGCGTCGTGCGGTTGACGTTCGTTCTTGTTGTGTTGTTTGTGATCTGGTTTGGCTTTTGTTCGCTTGTTTTCCTTTTTCGCTATGCTTGCCCGTGCGTTGGCTGCTCTTGGGGTTGGTTTAGCGGCGTTTTGTTCTGGGGAGGTATGGTGGTCTGGGGCGTTGTGTTTCGGTGGGTTCGGTTTTTTGTTTTTGGGTCGGCTTTCTTTGCTTGTGTGTGCCGGGTTGTTGTTGGTTTGGGGTGGGTTTGGTTCTTGTTGGCTGCGTTGGTTGGGTGTGGGGCGTTGTTGTCTTTTTTTCTGTTGGCGAGTTTTGGTTTTTGGTGTTTTTCGGGTGGCGGGGGGGTGTTGCGGTGTGGTGTTTGGTTTGCTTTTTTTTGGTTAGTTGTGTTTTTCGGGCTTTTTTCGCTTTTTGTTTTGGTTTTGTTTGGTTGTGTTTGGTCCTTCCTTCTCTTTTTTTGTGGGGTTGTTGGTTTTTGGGGGTTTTGTTTGTTTTCTTTTGTCCGGTGGGGGTTGGTTGTTCTTCCTTTGAGTTGGGTGTTGAATTCGTTGTTGGTCGTTTGGCGTGGTTTGTCTGGTTCTCTTTTGTTTTGGTGCGTTGTTTGGCGTTGTCTGTTTGTTGGCCGGCGGTGGGTTTCTTTTCTTGTTTGTGTGTGCATGCTTCGGTTGGGTTGGCTGTTGTTTAGGCGGCGTGTTTGCCCTAGTGGTTTGGGGTTCGTTGGTGTTTGTCGTGGCTGTGCCTGGGCCGCCTTTCTGTTTTTTGTGATATTTTGGGCCGGTTGGTGGTGGGTTGTTGGTGGTGTTTTGTCTTTTGTGGCTTAGGTGGTTGTTTGTGGTTTTTGGGGGTTTTTTTTTGTGTTTTTGTTTTTTGTGGTGGGTTTTGGTGTGGCTCTTGGGTGGGTGGTGTTTTGGTTTGGTTGGGGTCGTTGTGTTGGGTGTGTTTTTTCTTTCTCTGGTTGTTGTTGTTTGGTGTTTGGTTTGTTGTTGTTGTGGTTTTCTTGGCTTCTTTGTTTGATGGTGGTCTTTGGTTGTTTGGTGGTGTATCTGGTCTGGTTGCCGATGGTGTTTGTGCCTTTGGTTTTGGTTTGGTGGTTTTGGTGTCGGTGCGGGGTGGTTGGTTGGCTTGGGGTTTTTGCTTGGTATTTGATGGTTCCTGGTCCTCCGCGGTGATTGGGCGGGCGCTTTGTTTGGGTTTTTGGGGTTTGGGTGTGGCTTCGTTGCGTGTTGTTTGGGGTGTTTTGGTCCTTTCTGGTTGCTGCTCGATTGGGCGGGTGTCAATGTTCTTGGCGGTGTGCTGTGTTTTTTTTCGTTGTATCCTGGTGGGGTGGTTTTTTCGTTTGGCTCGTTGTTGTTCGCTTTGCGGGCGGGTGGGTGGTTCGTGGGTTGCTTTTGTTGCGGTGGTGCCTTGTGTCGTTGGTGAGTTGGTGCGCGTGTTGGTCGGGTTGGCCGTGCTTGGTTTGGTGTGTTTTTCCTGTGTTGGGTGCTGGTTTAGCGTGTCTTGGGGTGTGTTCGTCTTTGGTTGTTTCGTTTTGGGGGTGGTTTGTCGCTTGCATGCAGGCCTTGCATGTTTGCACTTTTCTTATCTGTTTGGTTTACCGTTGTTTGGTGGCCCTTTTGTGTGTGTGGTTGCTGGGTCTTTGTTTTTTTTGTGTACTTTGGGTATGTAAAGGTGTTTTGACAGGTTTTTGTGGTGGTTTGGTTGCGCTGTCTGTGTGTTTATTTCTGTTTTTGTTGTTTGGGTTTCTTTTCTTTTTTTTGGTTTTGTGGTTGTGTTCTGAGGCCTTTGTGCTGGGTTTGCCTGTCTGCCGGGGTGGTGGCTTGTGTGTTTTGTGGGGTGGGCTCGGGGGAGGTTGTTTGTTGGTGGTGTTGGTTTCGCTGTGGTCTTTGGTTGGCT
>JABUQX010105259.1:0-12500 GCA_015478945.1 Trachelipus rathkii
CAACGTCTCTAGTCTATGTGCATACATATCTAACCTTTCATTCTTACCCTTTCTAGCCTTATCAAAATCATTCACCTTCCTATATTTCACACCACCTTTCACTCTCCTAACCTGATCTAACATTCGCTGCTTCACCACTTCATACTTCGGCTCACCCACACTTACAATAGCCTTATAAAAATCCAACATACGACCCTCAAGAAATTCCCCCAACTCTTTCACCCAAAACACCCTATTGTCATCGAACCTTTCCCTACAATACCCCTCGTAATCCTTAAAAAATTCTTCTACATCCTTAGTACCATATACATTGAATTTATTTATTTTCGGAATATCCCGAATTAATACACTCCGTTTCACATGCACACTGGACTCAGATGATTCACTCGACCCAGAGTCACCACCATCACTTACACCTTCATCCGAACTACTGTACAAAGAATCAATACTCTTACTTTTCATTCTTCTTTCATGTCTTCTGTTTCTCGACGTTTTCTTTTTCTTCTTCTCTTTTTTCTCTTTCGGTTTCATTTTCTCATCATCCTCCTCCACATCACTTAATCCATTTTTCTCTTGTACCACAATCTCTTTCTTCTGATGTTCTACCCTAGGAGTAGAGGTTCTTTTACTCTTTGTTACCCCTCCGTTCAATCCTATCTCATTCTCAAATCTCTTATTCATTATGTCATCCATTCGGGCCATCATTCTCTCTTCCATTCGTTTCTCCATTTCGTCCATTCCCTTCTTCATCTCTCTCAATTCATCAATCAACTCCTCATTCTCCCTTTCCTTCTTTCGCAACGCTTCTTTCAATCTCTCCACTTCTAAACGCAATTCCTCAGCCGTAGCCATTTTTCCTTTCTCACTCACACCTGCTTCCTTCACTTTCCCGTTTTATCGCCCCACGTTGGGCGCCAAAATATGTAGTTGTTATAAAAAAAACCACAAGGAGTAGAAAGGAGTGGGTGTGATAAATTTGGCCGGGAAAATGAAGGAGCAAAGACAAACACACAATGTTGAAATTTTATTAAATGAAAAATAGAAAAGTAAAAAAATAAAAATGCTGTCGTCTTTATTAAATTGTCAATCGTCAAATCGTCAATCGTCAAAATGAAATAACTACAATATAAACATATAAAGAAAAAAAAAAAAAACAAGCAGCAGTGTACATACACAAATGGAAATAAATTTACAAGGAGATACCGTCACCAATATCAACAAATCTTATATAATGTATAATTTCTTTATCAATAATAATAATAATAATAATAATAATAATCAATAATAATATCAAAGGTTAATATCAAAGTCAATAATAATAATCAATAATATCAAAAGTCATATATATATATATATACAATTATTTTCCATCAATATCAATATATACAAAATAGTCTGATCAAATTCTGGGAACAATCTCAGGGGGCAATAATCAGAAACAATTTCAGGGTTTTCTGGGGTTTTCAGGGATTTCAATTCTGGGGTTTTCAGGGTTATAGGTTCGGGGGTAATTTCTTGTTCAGGGGTAGTGGTATAGGAGTATGGGTTCAGGGGTATTGGTTTAGGGGTATCTTCTTGTTCAGGGGGTAGTGGTTCAGGGGTAATTTTCAGGGGGTAAATTGTCAGGGGGACTTTTGGTTGGGTCTCTTCTTTGGTTGGGGTCTCTTCCAAAGCAATCCAAGAAACACAATAGAGAACCTCTTCAATTTCTTCAAACAAAAGGAAAACCTCCAAAACAAAAGGAAGGAAAAAAAACTGGACAGTGGATCGTCCAGTTTTTTCAGCAACACAAGCTGAAAAAACATTAACATAAAGTATATGCATTCATAATAATAATAATAATAATAATAATAATAATAATAATAATAATAATAATAATAATAATAATAATAATAATAATAATAATAATAATAATAATAATATGTTAAAAGTAATATATATATAATAGTAATAATAATAAATTATCAATTAATATAAGTAAACAAAAGGCAATAATAACAATAATAAAAATTGATAAGTTAGGAAAAAAGCAATAATAATAATAATAATAATAATAATAATAATAATAATAATAATAAATAATAATAATAATAATAATAATAATAATAATAATAATAATAATAATAATAATAATAATAATAATAATATGTTACCTTAAATAATAATAATATAATAATAATAATGAAAATGATAATAATAATAATAATAATAAAAATAATATTAATAATAATTATTAATTAATTAATAAGATACTTAATAGTAATAATAATAAATAATAATAATAATAATAATAATAATAATAATAATAATAATAATAATAATAATAATAATAATAATAATAATAATAATAATAATAATAATAAAAGTAAATTAATAATTATTATATATTATTATTATTATAATAATTAATAATAATAATAATAATAATAATAATAATAATAATAATAATAATAATAATAATAATAATAATAATAATAATAATAAAAACTTGATACATTAAGCAAAAAGCATTAATAATAATAATGTAAATAAAAATTGATATAGTAAGCAAAAAAGCATTCATAACATAATAATAATAATAATAATAATAATAATAATAATAATAATAATAATAATAATAAAAATAATAATAATAATAATAATAATAATAATAATAATAATAATAATAATAATAATAATAATAATAATAATAATAATAATAATAATAATAATAATAATAATACCTTAAATTCAAAAAAAAGAAATCTTGACAACCAGATTTCCAAAACAGTCCTATTACAGTCGTCAGAATCGTAACGAAATATATCGCTACAGAAATACAATCAGTAATATACAAAAAAAATATATTCCTGCCGGAAGAAAAGAATAAATATTAGTAATACATTATTAAGAAAATGAAAATAGAAAAACCACAATCATTCACTTTCAAACCAAAAGTTATGCCAGACGAGCGTGTGGACAGGAAAGTTAGAACCATAGGTAAGAAAGACTGAAGGAAAGGAGGTGAGGATAGGATGTTTATGCCTGATGCCGTCTGGCCACCCACCCTCACTTTCACTCACATTTTATTCCACAATCTATCAACCTACATTCTTTCGTTCTCTCTCTCTCTCCCTCCCTCTCTCTTTCTCTCTCTGCAAACAATAATAATAATAAACACTATATATAATATGATACAAACATAAACTCTCTTTACAGTCAGCTCACCACACTATGATCAATCTTTCATGTACTCTTGTTCTACCAAACTCAGGTAGAATTTAAAATTCCTCCGGCCTTTGCCCACCGGACCACCGGAGGAGGCACAAAAAAGACTGAAAAAAGTGTTTTTTTAGACGATATTATTTTGCTTCTAATTTACGGTCAGATATCGGAAATAAGTGATTCTTAATGTTATTAGTTTTCTGCTTAGCATCCTCCTCCTTTGAATAAAGTTTCTTGAAAATTTTGTTAATGATTTCAATTTTGATAACTGCAGTTGATTAGATTTTAATTTAGCATTTTAATTTCTAATTCGAATGATTCGCAATATTATTATTATTATTATTATTATTATTATTATTATTATTATTATTATTATTATTATTATTATTATTATTATTATTATTATTATTATTATTATTATTATTATTATTATTATTATTATTATTATTATTATTATTATTATTATTATTATTATTATTACATTTAATATTTAAGTATTATTATATCTTATTATTACTATTAATGTAATAATAATATTATTAATAATAATAATAAACAAAATAATAATAAAAATATTTAAAATATTTTTATGATCTTATTAATATTATCAAAACTTTATTAAAAAAAACTAATATTAATATTAATAACGTAAATAATAATAATAATAATAATAATAATAATAATAATAATAATAATAATAATAATAATAATAATTTGTATTATTATTAATTTTATTACATTATTATTATTATTATTATTATTATTATTTATTATTATTATTATTATTATTATTATTATTATTATTATTATTATTATTATTATTATTATTATTATTATTATTATTATTATTATTATTATTATTATTATTATTATTATTATTATTATTATTATTATTATTATTATTATTATTATTATTATTATTATTATTATTATTATTATTATTATTATTATTATTTTTATTATTATTATTATTATTATTATTTTAATAATTGCTTTATCATAATTATTATTCCTATTTTAAAAATCAAATTAAAAATAAATTATTTATATTAGTTACCAATTTATATTAAAATTTAAAACATAAATAAAATATTGAGAAATTAAATTTATTTTTTAAAAATATTTTAAATTTTTTTTATAATTTTATAAATATTTTTGGTTTTAAAAGTTTAAACTTTATTTTTTATTAGGTGTTAGGGTAATTTTCTATTGTAAATCTCGGTTTCATAAATGTACTAGTATTTATGAGTGTTTTTGCACTTAAAAAAGTTAATGGTGGAGTGAGTCAGGGATGTGCTATGGCTCCTTCGTTATTCTATTTGTTTATAGATGGGGTTTTGGAAGAATTAGAGGTGGTGGTCACGAGATGGGGTTAAAATGATGGAGAATGGAAAAGAGTGGAGGGTGCCCTACATTATACAATACAAGATAAATTTGGCTTTGTGCGGTGGATCTGAAGAGAGTGCGAGTCTTCTTTGCACACAGTACGTCTCATCCTATACCCAACTCTATTCCACAGACTTAACCGCTCTACTCAATCATCCATGTACTCTGGTTCTCCCCAACTCAGGTGGAATTTAGTATTCCTCCGGCCTTTGCCAGCCGGAGGAGGTATAAAAAAAAACTGAAAAAAGTGGTTTTTTTTTTATACGATATCTGTGAAATTGTATTATTTAGGAGTGTTTTTGCACTCAGAAAAAGAAATGTAATATCTCATCATTTATTAGTAAATATGGGGATTAGTGTGAATTAGAGGTGGGGGTGGCAGGAGATGGTGTTAGAATGATGGAGGGTGCAATACCCATTATATGTGAATAATTTGGTTTTGTGATTTGAATCTGAAGAGAGTTTGGGAGGATTAGTAGAGAGATTTGGCAGGGTGTGTAAAAAGGAGGGGTTTGAAAGTAAACGAAGATAAGAGATTATGGTGAGTTGTGAGTGAGGGGACAGTTCTGATGTGAAGCTATGTTAGATGGTGAAGAGCAGCTGAAACAAGGGTCTAAGTTTAAATATTTAGGATATATGTTGGATGAAAAGGGAACGGATGATACAGAGTGTAGTAGGAAAGTTGTGAATGGCAGGAAGGTTGCTGGTGCAATTAAATCGCTGGTGGATGTAAAGGGACTAAGTCTTGAGTACTCTAGGGTCTTACAAGTATATGTTGTTGTTACCTGTGTTGTATAGTAGTGAGACGCTTGATTTTAGATAAGAGGTATAGATCTAAAGGCACACAGATATTGTTTCAGATGGACAATCAAGGGAGCGTGTTAGGTGTGAGGAATTGATAAAATGAGGAATAGACGTATTGTATTAAAGAGTTGTGTGGTATGAAGAAATGGGTAAAAAAATGAGAGAGAATAATAAATGAGAAGTACGTTGAGAAAATAGGTTTGGTCTTGTTGAAAGGGGATGGATGATAGTCGGTTGATTTAAGCGGATGAATAGTGTTGAGTGTGCTGGGAGTGTGTGCCTTAAATCGACCTGCTGGAAGTGGATCGAGTCGGTAAAAGAATGTGAGTTTGGCAGAGGCGAGAAGAAGAGTGAATAATGGGAGTGAATGGTGGAGTTTTGTGAGGTTGTATGGTTGTGGAACTCCTGGTCCAAGGGTAGAACCTTACATTGACGAGATACCACAGTGAGAGTCCGTCACACTCCCGTGAAGCCATGGGTTGAATATTTTCTGGCTTCTACGAGTTCTCACTTAAGGGTAAGAGGGATGGCTTTTCTTTTCGATCTATATCATGCTCTACTACTTTTCTCTTTCTGGTGTATGCTGCGCACCTCACCCCCAATCCGGGGAAAGGAGGTAGTTGATTATATATATATATATATATATATATATATATATATATATATATATATATATATATATATATATATATATATATATATATATATCTTATGCTGCTGCTATATATATAATAACATGCCATATAACCTTAACCTTAACATATATACTGTGCTTAATATATATAGCCTTATATATATATATGTATATGCTCTTTATATTTTATATACTTATATATATACATAATATATATATATATATATATATATATATCATATATACAACATATATAATATATATATAAACAATATATATATTTATATTCTTTCTATATATATATATATATATATATATATATATATATATATATATATATATATATATATATATATATATTAGATATCGGTTTGTTTTTGGGAAACCTTATTTTAAGTATAAATAAGATGACTAAGAACGGAAAAAGAGCCCCAAAGATTTATTAATTTTCCCCTCAACGTTTCGAGTCGAGCGTGACTCATCCTCATTAGGCTAAGAAACATATACAAAACACAAAAAAGTAAAAAAAAATGAAAAATAACATGACGTTATTATAAACGAGAATAAAATTGAAATTAAGATTAAAATTACAATTACATATAAAAGGGAATAATGTTACAAAAAGTTTTAAGTGATTGATAAGGGACACAATGCATAATCAGTAAGCGGAAAAATCAGAACTAAAATTGAAATTAAATTACAATCACAAATGGGAGTCAAAAAAGAATTTAAATCCCAAATAAATAACACACCTAATAGATCCGGAGTTAAAAAATGAACTAAGAATAGAATCACGAGAGAGTAATGACAACAAAAATATTGGTTGGTTTGGTGTGAGGTTTGAGAATCCAGAGCACAAGAGATATAAGGAAAAATGTCGAATATGCAAAGGCATATATTTAAACACGAAATTATATATAAAGTAAAGGGATGTGCATATCTATATATAAATAATTATTAAACAAAAAATGCGTGAATACAAAAATGTCAGGTTAGTAAATGGAGTGAAGGGTTAAGTAATACTTAAAGGGGTAGAGGAGTGGGAGGAGTTCAAAGGGGGGTTTAATTGTTAAATGTAAAGTGACTCTAAGATCTTACGGTCGGTATCAGAAGTGGCTGAATGTAAAATGTTAAAATCAGAGAAGCGGAGGGGGTGACCAGAGTCGTGTGTGTGTGGGAACGGATAGAGGAATGTTCGGGGGTGAGTATGGGGATGTTGGTCGGAAATGATGTGCCTATGTGTTTATGTATACTCAGCTGCAATTGAAGGCTGGTCTGGCCTATATAGCAGGCATGACAATCTGCACATTTGAAAACAGACAACTGAAGATTTTAATACCATAGGGAGCATATTTCTATGGGGAAAGAAAGAGCTAATGGAAAGGGGATTTGTAGCAATGAGGTGGGAGTAAAATTGAGGGAAGAAGGTATTAAGGAGTTTGCATAGGTCAAAGATTAATTAGGGTAGGAATGGCCAATATAGGTTATTTTGAAGTTATATATATATATATATATATATATATATATATATATATATATATATATATATATATATATATATATATATATATATATATATATATATATATATATATGAAATGCTATGAAACAAATACTCTTAATAATAAAATAGATTGTTACCTTCGTCTGCTACATATGATTAAATGTAAAATGGTGTTTCAAAAAAATCGTGTTTAGTGGCCATGAAGGGACCCTCAAATGAGAAGAAATGTTTAACCATAAGACTATGGAAACAATTATATCCCTGTACGTCATATAAGTTGGGCGTTGAAAAGTAATGAGATGCTCTGAATGGTGTTTTTATTAGAAATTTCTTGAAGGACAGATTGGTGGGTCTTGAAACAAAATTAATTTCTCAGTTAAAATGAAAAAATGGTAAAAAAATGAAAGGTTTTGTGTTCCAGCGGGATATTAATTTAAATTCATGAGAGCGTTTTGAAGAAAGGAAAAAAAATATTTCTTCCTCCAAATCCTTTTTGTAAATTTTGGGAAGGAAGGTATTAAACATATTTATCTATGATTTCCAAGCTGCTTTGTTTGAGAAATAGCCTTTTAGTTAAATTTAAGTCAAACGACAATTGAAGAGGAAAAAAAGAAAAAAATTGAGATATGTTTCAAGAGAAGGAGAAAAGCTATAGATGGCACCTATAAACATATATTAAGCCGTTTTCGTTTTTTGCATTTACACTAAAAAAATGCTTATGTTTGCGTTCGTTTTTTTCAAACAGCGCAAAATTGTAATAAAATGTTCACCAAACGTAAAGAAATTCCCTAATTCTGTGTAATATAGAATAAAATTCTGTATAAAATAGAAACTTATAGAATTAAGGAAATTCCTTACGTTTGGTGAGCATTTTTTTTACGATTTTGCGCTAAGGTTGACAAAAACGAACGAAAACTTAAGCATTTTTTTTAGCACAAATGCAAAAGCGAAAACGGCTATAATATCTGTATATTTTGGAAAGGAAATCCTTTTCGAAGTATCCATTGATTAAGATTTAATATATATATATATATATATATATATATATATAATATATATATGCTTTTACATATAAAATATATATAATATATATAATATATATATAATAGATAAATATATATATTATATATTAAATAGAAATACAAAATAATTATAAATATAATAAATATAATATATATATATATAATATAATCTATATATATATATATAAATATAATATATATATATATATATATATTTATTAATATATTATATATATATATATATATATATATATATATATATATATATATATATATATATAAATTTAAAATTATATATTCTTTAGCATGAAACAGGTTCATAAATTATTCATATGAAATATATTTTCGTTTACGTCGAATGACTTAGAGCATTTGCATCCAATTTACAGCCTCAAATCCTTTCATATCCAAAAACCTAATTCTCTCTAGAAGGATAAATACCACTCTATTTGCTCTGAAGAGTCTTCGGAACTTGTTCTCCCCACCCCAGTTACCTGTTCAGTATTGTGACGTTTTACGTCCTAGTATGGAGTATGCATCAGATATCTGAGATGGTTCCTCGGACACTGTTCTCCTTGTAAGGTTTTTTCGACTCATTAACTCCACTATTCTCACTAACTCTCTCTTCAGGGTAAGATCCAATATTGGGCTCGTGCTCCTCCCAATTTTCACCCCCCTAAAAATAGATATAAAATTCAGAGTTATCAGCCGATTTTGACCCTATAAAAACCAAACTGTAGCTTTTTTTGGCCCTCTAAACGTTGTTTTCGGGTGTTTTTGTCTTTAGTAATTTTTCAGAATTTTCAATTTTTCAAAACCCATGTTTTTGACATTTGTCTTATCAACTTCCAGAACTTTTTTTCGAAATGACTTCAAACTTGAAATATGCATAGAAGGGTCCATTGACTACAAAAGTCACATTTGATTTTTTCGATTTTTTGAGTTTTGTGCTCAGCGTTGTCCAATTTCCAAACCCACTTTTTTTTATTTTAAAATGAAAAATTGCGATAATTTTTTCCTGTTCGTGCGAAGTGGATAAAATTTTCAGGGCATATGTAGTCGGAAGAGATGCACATTTTTTACTTAGATAATTTCTTTGTATATGCATTAGTTTTGGATTTGTTCTTAAAACAAATGTTCAAAAAAAATTTTTCGGAAATTTTAAAAAAAATTTCTTTTGAGTATACAAAAAAATTATTTAAGTAAAAAAGATGCATCTTGCTCGACTTTACAAGCCCTGAAAATTTAATGTTGATCAGACAAGCATAAAAAAATATCTCAATATTTCACTTTTTCAAACATTTGAATTTTTGGAAAGGTGAAAAATTGCTATATTTTTTTTCTACTCATCCGATCAACATCAAATTTTCAGGGCCCATATAGTCGGGCAAGATGCATCTTTTTTACTTAGATAATTTTTGGTATACTCAAAAGAATTTTTTTTTAAAATTTTCAAAATTTATTTTTGAAAATTTGCTCCAAGAACAAATCCAAAACTAATGCATATACAAAGAAATTATTTAAGTAAAATATGTGCATCTCTTCCGACTACATACGCCCTGAAAATTTCATCCACTTCGCATGAACAGGAAAAATATTATCGCAATTTTTCAATTTAAAATCCAAAAAAAGTGGATTTGGAAATTGGACAACCTGAGCACAAAACTGCAAAAATCGAAAAAAAAAAACCAAGTGGCTTTTGTAGGTAATGGACCCATCTATCCATATTTCAAGTTTGAAGTCATTTCGAAAAAAATTCTGGAAGTTGATACGACAAATGTCAAAATTATGGGTTTTGAAAAATTGAAAATTTTGAAAGAATGACTACAGACACAGAAAACCACCCGAAAACAACGTTTTAGATGACAAATAAAAGCTACAGCTTGGTGTTTATAGGGTCAAAATCGGCTGAAAATTCCAAATTTTATGTTCATTTTTAGGGGGGGGGTGAAAATTGGGCTCAGCCCGAGCTCAATATTGTACCCTGTCCTTCAATCTCTTTCTAGCCGTCGAACTGTCGCATCACCATCCCTATACTGTCGCAATTTCAATTGAAAATGCTCTTCTGAACTCTAAAGTTGAGTACTTCCTCAGTTGAGGAGAGCTCGTGCGAGTCGTCTTTCCACACAGTTTCATTCTATATCCAACTCTCTTACCACAGACTTAACCGCTTTGCTCAATCATCCATGTACTCTTGTTCTTCCAACTCGGGTGGAATTTAGTATTCCTCCGGCCTTCGCCCACCGGAGGAGGCATAAAAAAGAATGAAAAAAGTGGTGGGTTTTTTAGACGATATAATTTTGCTTCTAATTTATGGTCAGATAGCGGAAATAAGTGATTTTTAATGTTTGTAGAAACTTTTAAAGTCCACATCATTGAATGTTTTAAAATAAAATTATATTGATGTAAATGTTATTAGCAGAGGTAGGCGCGCAAATTTTAAACTTTAGAGCGCAAACGCAAAAGCGCAAAGTGGAAAAACCTAGTCCGCAAGCGCAAAAGCGCACTATTTTTCAAAAAAATTAGTCACATGTCCGCAAATCAAAAATTTTTTAAAAGCACAAATTTAAGAGCGCAAAAAAAATATAAAAAATAAAGCGCAAGATATAAGATAAATTAATTTTTCAAATTTAATTGAAGAACAAATATAATATATATCATATATTATAATATAATATGATATATTATATATATACTATTTATCTATATATATATATATATACTATATCATATATAATATATATATATATACTATATATATATATTATATATATATATATATATTTATATATATATCATAATATATATATAATATATATATATATAATATATATATAATATATATATTATAATATATATATATATATATATATATATATATAATATATATATATTATATATATATATATATATATATAATACATATATATAATAGTATTATTATTATATATTATATATATATATATACTAATATATATATATATTATATATATATTATAATATATATATATATATATATATAATATATATATATATATTATATATATGTATATATATATATATATATATATAGTATATATATATATATAATATTATATATATATATATATATATTATGATATATATATATATACTAAATATATAAAAAAATGAGAAAGATTTTAATCCTATTCATTATCTGTGATCTCTTCCTCTCACTCTCCTCTTGTTGCATTCTGATCAGGGTCATATTTCCCTTTCATATAGATAAATTTTTCAAATTGGTGGAATGCCATGGCTTGGCCACACTTTGCCTCTTAGAATTGTCGGAGCCCTTGAAACTAAACAAACCTCTCCACCGGCCGCTAAAGCTAGTTATGGGGTATTATAGTTAATAAACATGTCCAACAAACCTTTCCTGGTTTCACACTGGAAACAGGTACCTAGTGAGAGGGTAACCTGTGGTGAACATTAATACTGGCAGCCATCTATCCAAGATTTGTCCCAACTTATCCTCTAGAGGTGTCTGCTGGATATAGGAGCCTTCAGTTTCTGAAATATTTAGAAGTGGTATAAGAACTCAAATCTTTTTAAAGTTTCAAATTTGAACATTATGTCAGTGGTATTGTGAATATATATGTAATAGTATAAATTGTGTATATACCGTATATTATATAATATAATATATATATAATATATATATATATATAATATTATATATATATATTATATATAATATATTAGGATGGGTCTGAATATATTATCAGCGAGTATCGGCCTCTTTTGGGGGGTATCGGTATCGGTATCGGCATTGGTTAATATGGCCGATACTTCATACTTTTTGGGTGAAGAATTATGAGAACTTTGTGATAGGAAAACACTGTGCACGACACAAAAAATGTTTCTTTTTAATTTTTTATTGAATCATGATATTTTTGGACGCTGAACACAGAAATGACTTTCATTT
>JABUQX010105259.1:20000-21580 GCA_015478945.1 Trachelipus rathkii
AGGGTTATATATGGTGATGTAAGCTCATCGTAGACGAGATTACGTCCCTCTGCGTCCCCCCGTAAGGGGGGACGTAGCCCCCCTAAAAAATTAAAATGGCCGTAGAAGACTGAAACTTGGAGACAGGATAGAGGAGTTGGAGTCGGAGACGGAGTTGGAAGCGGATTCGGCTTCGGAGTCCAGAGACCCCCGGAGGGGGTCCCCCTTTGAAAAAAAAGAAGAAATGCACTTGGAATGCAAAACAGAAGAAGAAGAAGAAGAAGAAAGAGGGAGGAGGAAGGAGGAAGGAAGAAAGAATGAAGAATGAGGAGAACGTCTGAGAAGGATTCGAAGTTGATAGTGCGCACCGGGGTGCTGGAGCTGGCTACGGGCCAAGTTACTTAAACATTCGTATAACACACTGTGGTGTCTTTATTATATGTTATTGGATCTAGTAGATTTCGAAAATAATGGTCTCAGAACCATCAAGAAAAAAATAAATCAATAAAATAAATAAATAAATAAAATATTTCTTATTCTTTTTTGTTTAATAATTACAATTTACGTTTTTTTACAATACCGCTAAAGCAGTAAATCAACTTAAATCAAACCACTATCCAACCTCCCCTCCTGACCATCTGTGATCATATGATCTATTGATTAAGGTCAAATTTTTACTAAAATTGTAACGTTTTACATAACCCTAAATCAGTAAAATTCACTAAATCAATACCACTTAGCCAACCTGCCTCTGACCCACAATCTGTGATCTATGATCTATTGATTAAGGTCAATTTTTTACTAAAATTGTAACGTTTTAAATACCCTAAATCAGTAAATCAGCTAAATTCAAAACCAACCATCCGCCCCCATCCTGCACCCTGCCTGTCCATCCTTGATCTATTTGATCTATTGATTATTGATTCAAGTAAATTTCGAGTATCATTTTGAGGATAAACATAACATAAAATCAAAGTTCTTATACAAAGATCAAACAATAACGCTGACGTAACAAAGTTTTCACAATTACAATAAAGCGTACTTAGACATCATCTGAATATGATATAACCCACACGACAAACCTGACACATCTTAAATAGGAATAAACTGTTAACGTTAGCAAAGTTTCACACTTAACACCCGTAAGTAGCTAATATAGCCTACAAAAGCGTAACCTAATTCTTACTTTTCAAAGCATATCTCTAACATATTATCGTTAACCTTACACTGACACAGTACATTTAGCAAAAATTTATCACAACATTGGTTAATTATCCTAGATCAACGACTATACTCTAACATAAATAGGTTTCCACATCAAATAAAGCTAACATGAAAACTAAGAAATAATGTACAAGATAAACCTAACAATCTAAGCAAAGAATAAAGCAGTCAACAATTAACAAAGTTCACCACTTAACAAAGTAAAGTAACTAACATAATAGCATACAAAGACGTAACATACTTACACTATTTTCAAACATATCTTCTCATTATTAACTTATAAACCTTACACTGAACACAGTAAATTATAGCAAAAATTTACCATAACATTGTGTCCATAATATCATACAGACCAATGAGTATAATCTAACGTAACA
>JABUQX010105260.1:0-15000 GCA_015478945.1 Trachelipus rathkii
TATTCTCATTATTTATTTAAGATACTAATATATAACATATTCTACCTTGTACCTCAGATACAACCTAAGTATAATGTAAGTAGACATATGATCATTACACTTAGTATATTACTGATCAGTTACTCATTACGTTCTATTAAATCATAATAAGTATTAATATCCTAGTATTAGTTACATTATGTTCTATTATATACACGATTAACTATAATATCATTATATATAATATATATATATATTATATAATATAATATATAACTACTAATATATAATATATATCTATAATATATATATATATAAACTATATACTATCTAAATTATATATATATTAATAAATATAATATATAATATATATATACTCTATATTATATTATATAACTATATTATCATATTATATAAATACTAATTTTAATCTCATCAATAAAATATTCCTTCTTACTTAATGATATGTAACTACTTAACTATTATAATTACTAATATATCATCGTTTAGTAATATCCACCTACTTCCCTTAAAATTATTTACAGTTATCAAATTTTTTTGATGGCTTATACTTTTATAATTATATATAATATTATTTATATATTAAATAATAAATAATATTATTAATCAAGTACAATTATAATGTAAGTAATATGTATTTATAAAATCTAGAAATATCGCCATGGAAAATAATAGATTTGTAGTTTGGTTGTGTATTAGATCTCATCTAGTATATGTAATGTGTGCATCTTGTTTACTCATATAATAATAATTAATATTAATTTATATATATATTAATATATATATTATTATTATATTAAATATATATTATACTATATATATTATTATATAATATATAATTATATATATATATATATATATATATATATAATATATTATATTAATACTCAATTAGTATAATACTAATACTCAATAATTATTACTGGTATATTATATTATAGATTAATTATATTATATATGGATACTAAATTATAATAATTTATATCAATTTACTCTTTATACTATTTCTATTCTCTCTCACAAGTAGAAAGTAGAATTTCTTCATATACACATCAGCCCTGTCATTACAGAATCATATCAGTCGTATATACTCATAAGACCATGTACTTTATATTCTACCATATTAGATCTCATTATACTTCACTAAGACGTACCTCTATATTATATTATATACATATACTCTATTATATTAATACTATTCAATTATATAACACATGAGGGGATTAATCAATACAATATACACCCTATATAATCTATTTTATAGAATCACTACTCTAGCTCAATACATCTGCACTACATAATGTTAACTCTAGTCTATTCCTCTTTTATTATATCAGTCGCTTACCTCATAATTCACTTGGTAGCTGACCATCTACTTTATTATAAATCGAGGATCCTAACTAAAGAGATTGTTAGGCCCATTATATCACAGCTCAACATCATTTATAACCTTATCATAGTCCATTATTACACCTCTAATATAAACTACTAGAAAACTTCCTGCCTACTACATCAATACAATTATATATAGTTTTTGGACATCTTGGGCGACGACAAACTTTGTTCGCTCGGCCGAGTCGTGGCACACTGAGGACTCCCTAGGCAAATTAATCGGGTCGGGTTTGCCTGTCTCACTTGCGATTGCGCCGGCAATTATTTTTGAATGATTGCGAAATTGGCTTGCGACGCACAACTTACTTTTTAGTGGATCCCACCAATTCCACAACAACTCCCCATCCGCAATCGCAACCCTGCGTGTGATTACCTCCTATTTTAATAAATATCCTCTACGAAAAATAAACCATGCATTTTATATTCTTCTAATTTTCTTCAATACCAGTACTATTGTCCCTCCTAATCACTTATGGTGTATATTGAAATTGCTATGTCTGCCACTCTAAACCTCGAAACAAGTTTACGACATCGTTTCCACATTTCATGCCTCACTACCCCCGTTTGCTCCACGCAATGTCATACTCGCTACCCCACCCATTATCCCTCAATAAATCCAATACCTCCTCACCACCCCCAACATCCATCGGTCTTCTGCAGTGTTTCTATAAATTTTCGTATTCCGTTGCAGGACTGCGCTTACAACCTTTCTAATATCCTTTCTACGTCATATATACAATAAACTCAACTCTCAACTAATTTACTTCAATTTCTTATTCTGTCTCTTCTTCTTCTTTCCATCATAGTCTTAATATCCTCATCTCCGAATATGGTTTGTGTCTTTTCTGTTATATACTTCTACCATTCTCTTTTCCCCGTCATCAACCTTTGACTATCTCGATTCTTCACTGTCTATGTTTTTGAAACTTAAATTGTCAAAGACACCCTTCATTCACGTCTTGTTTTCCATCATTACCACAAAATCGGATGTACGAGCTCTATGTAACATGAATTGATAGGGAAAAGATCGTACAGGCTCAAAAGCAATAATTTAAAATGATTCCGGCGTCTCCCATCTAGAGCACTGCTCTTAAAAAATACACTTCCTTTTTAACTACCTCAAACTCTCTTCAGTTTCACTCCTATCTCTATTATCCTCTCACAGAGATGAGTTATCTGAAGATATATATCTTTCATGCATACAAGATGGGGTTATAATACTGCTCCTTGTGCTAAATACAATACTAGAATTAGTAAATACACATCTCTGCTAATACTATTAAAGTGAAACTGGTAGGAAGTCCGATTCACAAAATCACACCAATAACAAACTCATCTGGCCCAGTCCAAGGACATTCGTCTCTCTCTCATAAATCAACTTCTTTACAAATCACAAGTCCTAATGAGACATATATAAAAAAAGAATTATCCTTATTTTCTAGAAATTTTCTCTCTCGTATAGTCTCTCCGCCTTCAAACGGAGAGAGAAATGTGGTATGTCAAGGATGTACTTTAAGTGTGTGTTTCACCCAAAAGCACCTACATCTTTAAACCATAAAGCAGTACCCGTACTCTATCAATGTTATTCTTAAAACAACCCTCCGAGATAATTGCAGAAAGTGAGTGCTATCTCACGCTGTAAACAAAAAGTCCCCTCTAACCGTTCTCCGAAACAGATCTTGCCGGATCATAATCTTGAGCGCATCTATCAATCGGCAGTAAACTAAGTACTTCCGATGTTTACACGTTTAAAATAGTCCTTAGTGATAGCACTGGCTCTAGTCAAAATAATTGTTTGTGTCTCTACAACATACACCATCGAATCTTCCCTACCTCACACGCAATCAATTAATACCTCATACACACACCACCAACCCCTAGTCTCATTCCTCCTTACGCGGTCAATATATATAAATACTGATTAATATACTTTACTACCATATTCAGTATTTAGTCTATATTATTTATTTATATCCCTTGATGAGTTGATTTTGCTTGCTTATAATATAATACCTTTACATCACCTGCTATTCTATCCAAAAACTATATCCTCTACTACTGCTCCTCATAACTCCTCATTACCGTACAATACAAATAGACACAACTCACGAACCAAACTCTTCTTTTTGTAATCGCCTCCTTTTCTTTATATCTAATGAGATTTCCTAACTTTTAGCAAACTCATAATAATATACTACACTAGCCCAGATTACGTAGGTATATCAACGCGTACTACGCATTCTATGTACCTATATTTAGTGTCCCCTCACTATATTATATATATATATATTAATTTACAAAATTTTCTTCCTTTCAACTGAGATTATGGTTACGCAGCGCAAGTTACCTATAAATCTCATCTTAAGGTTGAATCAATTTATAGATCTATATAAAATATTTAACCTCTTCTCCACGCGAAACTCAGCCTAATTTTTCTATGGGACAATCAAGATAAAGAAATGCGAGGTAGACGTGTTAACCCTCTCGATAAATATTCTTGTAACTATTTTATACTCATATCTTTTACTAAAAATTTTAGTTATATGAATGTTGTGTCAACTGGAAGTTTGTTTTAAGTAAGTGGTGATCATAGGTATACATATCTCATATACACTACTCTGACTACAAAATTAATAAGTAAAGATTTGGAATAGGTAAATATATATTAGGATTTAGTTATTGGTATATATATATATAATATAGTATATATTATTTATATAGTATATTTATATTACTGGAGTTATATACTGAAGTATGTGATATATATGAGAGGGCCTAAATAGTAGGCTAGGTTATATTTCTTATGATTTCATAGCTACTTTATCTTCTATTTACAGAAAGTAAACCTATGCTAATGTTAGTAAAGGTATACAGTATCGAAGCCTGATAGGAATCTTGGGAATTTCATTAGAGAAGTTATGTTGTAGTTGTGGGTTAGCAATTGAACGGGATCATACTTTATTAAGGGGATAAATTGATTACATTTTATAATTTATAACTTATTTTTGTTTGGTATAGTTAGTCTATATTAGCGTTATAATATAATATAGCCTTTATAACTAATAGTTTAGTTACCTAACTTATTGATTATAGGAAGAACTTGACAGGTACTCATACTTATTTATTAAGGGTTAGTGGTTAGGTTTGATAGTTTGTACGGCATGGGATTAGTATATATGCTATAGAAAATAAATTAATATAGTATATATTTGACTGGTGTTAACCTGTCCTCGATCCCACATCAGAAGCCCTTTTACTTTAGCGATGTTAACTTATCTCATTTTGATATCGTCTATTAATGTATTTATATATTTCCTTCAATTCTCTATCTGAGGTAATAAACTCGAGCGGGAATCATTTTTGGATACTATAAATATTAGACATATTACGGTTGATTGTAGGATCACATCACAGATAAATGGGAATGGATGTACAAAACAATTGAGACAATATGTTATTTTTTGAGGTTTGGTTTAAAGGTGGCTGTCGGATAGAAACTATCGGCGAGCCGGCGTTTGAATGTTCATGCACATGATTCACGGGATTCGCTATAGGAGTGAATAGACAGTACATACTGCATTCAATGAGCGAGGTGTGTAATGGCACGCATTCAGGGATTTACGAATGCAACCTGCGTCAATGCACTTATGTGAGCTCTTAGACTTGTGGACTTGTTATAAGAGCAGAAGAAAAAGAAAGATCATTTTCCCAAAGACCAAAATGGACACACAAAGCCTCTCCACACTGAAAATCGCCGACCACAGACACCTAAATCTCAGATAGAGTGGAAAATCCTAGAGTAGAAGTTTGATGATGGATGGTAGAATCATTGTTTTTGATACGCTTAAGAAGGAGCTTCAACTCGCGATCACAGTATATCATTAACCTTTTATAAAAAAATTAGATCTTTTCCAAGTCTTTCACACGCGGGCATTACATGCAAAAAGTCATTATATTTGTATTATATATTATAGTTATATTATATTTATGTCTATAACTTTATTTATACATACATCAATTATTAAAACACTGCTAATTTTCTATATTTCTATGTTATATACATTCTACTAAATTTCATAATTCAGCTGAACAGGCAACTGACTCTTTAATGACATTACTTGGAAAGGTTTAGTGATGTTTGTTTTGCAAAGGGTTTTCAAGCAAACTATGCAACTGAAACATAACTTTTTCAAAACAATTTTGGAAGAATTGGCATCTTGTTTAGACAGATACTTAACATGCTTTCTTGCATTAAGGAATGAAATTATAACTGCTTTGGGGGATAATAATATATCTTGTGGCAGAGTTGTTGTGGGAGTGGTACTTTCAAAAAAATTTTGTACCACGACTCCCGACTATAACCGACTACGACTACCACCTCTCACTTTTGAAAAAATATTTTACCAGACATTCTCGCAAAGTGACTCCGTAACTCTCCGATGTATCACGACCTATCTTGATATATAGTTCACCGGGATTCAGAGTATTATCTTTTGTCCTGACTCCGACTCCGACTCCACCCTTCTTGAAAAATTACCGATCTCCCGACTCGAGCTCCGACCTCCCGACTGCCTGACTCCACCCTCTAGAAAATTATCTATATGAAAATAATTTAATATATATATATATATATATATATAATATATATCACTATTAATATATATACAACTATAATTATAATATATATAATATAATATATATATATATGTATATTACTTATATATATATATACTTTTATATACTTATATATATATATATATATAACATAATATATATATATATTTATATATATATATATATATGAGAGTATGTTGTTACCTATGGTTAATGTAGTAGTGAGACTATGGTTTTGAATAAGAGGAGGTCTAAGGCATCTAAAGTTTAATGTGTTCAGATGGACAATCTTAGGTTTGTGCGTGTTAGGCTGTGAGAAGACATTGATAAAAACATCGAGAAATTAGTAACCGTATTATGAATGTGTGGTGTGGGGTTTAAAGTTAAAAGAGAATAATATGAAAGTAATGTTGAGAATGGTTTCACGATCATGTGGAAAGGATGGACGGATAGTCGGTTGGTTAAAGCGGATGTATTAGTGGTGAGTGTGCTGGAAATCGAACGGCTGGGAGACCGAACGAAAAGTGGATTGAGTCAGTAAAAGAAAATGCCTGGAGGAGAGAAATGTGAGTTTGGCAGAGGCGAGACAGGGAATTAAATGTGCTACTAATAATTCGGTGAACTGGCTGATGTGTTGGTGAGACGCGGGTATTGTTGTCGTCCCACCTGGGCCAACAAGCGGATTAACAGCCCCACATCTGACGCAGATGCACCATTGGTGAGTCTTGATTCCGTCCGCTGTCTGCTTATATACTTATTGATTCCGATGGAAGCTCTTAAGGTGGTTTTTCTGGGTGCGATATCGAAAGTTTCCCTCTACTAAATAGGTATAAAGGGGTTGCGGTAAGAAGCTGGGCTTATCTTTCGACTTTTTCCGTCATTATTCTTCAACTTCTTTTCTGTTTCTAGTGCAGTTAGCTAATCTTTTTACGCTTACGCACCCCTAACCCCCAGATCTTGGGGAGAGAAGGTGGATTGATGAAGGTTTGATGATGATTGATGAATGTTAGAATATAGGGGAGACTTACATGATAATGTTTGTCTTTAAATATTATATTTTGGTTAAATATAATATAAATATCTCACTTATCTCCAATCAGCTTAAATCAATGTTAGAAGAAGGTTCACTATTATGCATATTACAATTAGAGTTTATAATAGGGTTACTTTATAATACAAGGGAATAACAATATGGAACATTTAATGCAATAAATTTTGTAAAATATAAAAAAAATAAAAATGGGTGATGTCATAATAAAATTTCTTAATTTTGATCTCTTTTCAACAAGCGAAAATGATTGATAACTTTGTTCTTCCGTTCTTATTGTGGAAGAGCTATGTGAGAACCACTCTCCAATTTAAGACCAGTTCATGCTCTTAGAATTTTCATTCTCATGGAAGAGTTGAATTGACAAAAGTTTTGCTTTGCAGAGGACCTTTTCACAGAGTAGATGAGATAATTGTTTTGGAATTTTCACCCGAATATTATTGAGTGAGAAGTAACTGCTAAAACATCTTGAAACAATCTAAATATGACTGGGGTACTATCATTAATTTCCAAAATTTAGCCAAATTTTGGATGGATGTCGATGGAATAAGTAAATTTATAAAGATTAGTAAGTATGGATCTTTGATTCGCGATCTTGCTCTCTAACTGCGCTTTGAAAACGCCGCAAAATGGACATCAGAATTTATTTATCGTAATTGTAATTAGTGCATTATAAGTTTTTCATTTTTAAAATTTGATTGCTCACGAAGAGGGCCCACTTCATAAGCTTCATCTTCTTCATCTATCCGAAAAGAGCAGTTTTCTGTTCTGCAAAACTCTCGGCGAAAATGTTTGAAAAGTAGTATTCGCTTGATGTTAGACAATTGAAAAACCGCTTCTACAACATTTAGGCATTCAGCATATTACCATATATGATAAAGAAAGGCATTGCTTGTCACTAGTTAGGTCGAGAATGCAATGGTGAAACTACATATGAAAAGAGTGTTTTGAAATAAGTTAAAATTTTACAATAAATAATCTCAACCTTACAAGACAAATTTGCTTTTAGCTTAGGCATGACTTGAAAAAGATCTTAAGATCTTTTTAATAAAAAGGTTAATATCATTGATTCCATTTGAAGCCGTGCCGCTTGGGGTTCAGAAAATATGCTTTCCTAAACAAAGTTTTCGATATAGGCAACTGTTTTATTCCGTAACTATCTTATGAATCTTCGAAACTATATTTACTTTTGTTCAACCTACCTTAGTAGTCTGCCCATTCGTGAGAGCTTTGTCCATATTGTGTCTCTGCATAAGAATCTTAATTTTTTTTTTTCTTTTCACAAAATAAAAAAGGCCTTGGCAATTCTATTTTGATTATGTTTAATTAGGTTTCTTTGCATTCGAGATGTGCGTGAAAAGGTTTTTTAATGATTGTTCGACTTCACATGAATGCGGTGAACAGTGGATGAAACATCGGTAACCACGACTGGATATTTTCGACAGGCTTAAACAACCTCGTAAAACATTCTTCATTACTTTATTTACAGCCATCATATACAAACAATAAAATCGTTGTCCAACATGCAGAAAGTTAATATTTATATCAAAGTTCGTAGTATAACCTCAGATAGAGATAAGGAAAAAAAGAACCAGTTAGAGGGGCACCACATGGACCTTCGAGACTGTCCCACAGTCAAAATAAATATTTATCAAATACATGCCCATAGCAGGACAAACAGCACCCTACCCACAACCCTAAGCGCGCTGTCAATTTCTAAACAAATGTCATAAATATTTATACGTCCAACATCTACTACAAGTAAAATCTTCTAGGAAAGCTACGGTTAATGCTAATCAACAATACAAAGCTTTAAATAAGTTTATACTTTAAAATTTTGTTCCTTAGTGAGGAATATCTGTAGGTTACTAACACAACATGCGAGGATAGTTGGCACCGCATCTTAGAAGGTATCTTGAATCACCATCAATTCCGCACATCATCAACTCCAATACATAACGGCTCGCACGCCGGTAAGCTTTTTTGCTCTGTTAAGAGAGGTTCGCGCTAAAGATTTATAGTGTGGTATACAGGCGGTAGTCAAGAATATTTATTAATGGATAGCTCGCAATTAGCTCATATGCCTATATACCTATATAATTACTATTCTACATCACGCGTTCTTCAACAGGTTTAAAAACAGATCTTCTTATATCATGATATATTAATAAAAAATTTAATGAAAACGCTATTTTTCACGCTCACGCCACAGTGGAGTAACTCTCGGTTTTAAAGGGGATACAAAAAGAGACTCATGCTTACAAGTGCCTAGAAGAGATTAGGAAAAAGGGACTCTAGATTAATCCCCCACTACCTAACAGCTAATTAATTTTAAACACCAACCTGAATAATATTCATTATTTTATAAAATAAGAAAAAGTAATATAAAAACTATTCTAGACCTTTATATCTTTATCTGTAAGATAATTCGTTTTTGGCCTCTTGAACCAGTATTTAGTTCATATATTTGTTTATATTATATGTTAAAACCGTTTGACTTTATTTATATTTCTTCTAGAGTCATAAACTAGGTATTCATCACGATTGGTAATAAAATATAATTAATTTATAGACTTGTAATGCATGGTTATAATATTCAATATGCCTAGAGCATGAATAATAAAAGAATAAAATAGGATAAAGAGAGACGAACTTCATGGTAATTAATGGCATTGCGGACGATCTGGCATGTCGATGAATTTGCATTTGACGGGGGGTTCGAGTATAGAGATGAAGAATTGATAGTAGTTAGGCGATGTGCTTCGAGATTGGTGGTCAGAAAGATATATGTTTATGTCCGGAGGTTTTGGACGCTGTGTGATAGAAGACAGAGTGTATGCGAGACATTATTGAATTAGCAATTAACTATGTTGTGATGTGTAACCAGACAGTGATTTGATAAAAATTCTATATTGGATTGTTATATAGCGTTTTCATAAGAGGGCCTAGTCACGAGATCGGTGTATGAATTTATTGATTAGATGAGAGAAGGATAAGGAGGTGAAGGTCTAGGTTAAAATATACCTATATATATATGTACAATTTTATATTAAGGAGGATAGTATATGGTTTATTAACTCAGAATAAGGGTAGTAGGAAAGTGGTAGTAATAGAAGATTACGCTAGAAGAAATGTAGAAAAGAATGAATTAAGTTATGAAAAGCGGTATATACCCGCATGAATATATGAATAAGATTTAATGAAATAAATCTAGGATAGAATAAGGTTAAAAAAGATGATTATTATATTACAGGCCTTAATATACTATGAACTTATCCCACATATACTGCTATGTATATATATATGAGAGCGGAACTGGCAGCTACAACGAGATGAGAGGAGAGTAGAATACACGCGGCGGAGATGAGGAATTAATTTAAGAACATATATGATATTGGAGAATGTAAGTATAAAATGAGAACAGAATTAGAAATGAAGTTATTAGAGAAGATATTGATTTAGGTGTGAAGAAGATGACATGTCGCTGATAGATTAGTGAATTGTGGGGAGCTTGAGATAGCTGGAGAGGATGCCTGAAAGAAGAGGGGATAAATGGATACCAGAGGGCTAAGAAGACCAATGGCGTAAGAACCGATAAGAAGGAATGGGCGGAATCGGTGATAGTGACCTTATCTGGAAAGTATATAGACTAGTACCAAAATATAAGAGCGCTGAGAGAAAGAGGATTAGTGCAAGGATGTAAGTGAGATCAGTATATTACTTAGGAGAAATAAATGTAATAAGCTTATATAGTAGCTTGCAACTGGCTCGACAGGATGAAGATCCTTTTCTGGGAGAGGAAGAAATAGAAATATATATATATATATATATAATTATATTTATAATATATAATATATTATATATTTATTAATTATAATATATATATATATAGTATATAATTTATAGGTGAAATATATGTGTAAAGGTAAGATAGAAATACTAAAATCACAATATTGAATATTAGTATAACTATTATCTTTGATTAGGATATATGTTATAAACTGATATGAATAACAGACAACTATGAACAACACGAGGCGCAACTTTCAAAATATGTCCACGCAAAACACAATGAATGTTAATAGATGCATATGCACGCCAACTAGGAACTAGAAAGGTTATATAGTTATATCGTAAACATAATCATAATTTGATCTTGGAGTAAGTTAACCACTATATACTCTTAATTTGCTTTTGACTTACTACGTGTAGACGGATCTTACTTGGTGCAAACTATTGTCGTCCTTTTGGAATAATTATATTAAAATATTATAATTTACACAATGACTTAAGCAAGCTCGCATCGCAAAAAAATTTTATGATACGTCTAAAGTAATTTAGGGGAAGGGGTCTACCCATCACTATTGAATATCGATTATAATACTACATACTCATTGCTCACTCAGCTATGGATTTTAATCATATATACTATATATATATATATATATATATATATATATATAGTATTACTCACTTTACCTAATGAACATTATAGATCTTTATAGTAATGGATATATATATATTCACATATATATATATATTGAGATACCTCTTATATATATTATATATATGTCATTACATTACTCAACTATAAACTCATAATAGTATTAATATATAATCGCCTAGTGATTAATTCCAGAAACTTTGCTCTATTTATTAGTGAGTGAGGTTTAAGATGTAAGTTGTTTTTAGTTGCAATAATTATATTTATATATTATTATATATCACTTACATTCTATATATACATATTATTACATTAGAGATAATGAAAACTATTGTCATATATAGCTAATGATTACCTTAATAGTATAGAATAGAGTGTAGTTAAATAGTTATTATCTCTATTAATATATAATATATATATATACGACTTTCACACTTCTAACATATCCCTACTTGTAGAATTAGCTGACTACATATACATATACATCTACTCTCAATTGAACCTGACTAGTTCTTTAACTAGAAAAAGCAATAGATATAAGCACCATCGCCTGCTTTGTCCCAATTAACGACAAGTGTCTATTCTGCCTTCATGTTGTTATAACTCTTTGGGCATATATATAGAGTAAAATGCGAAGAGCAGAAGAAAGCAGTTCCACGCTAAACTTCTGACGTTTGGAAGGTACGAAGCGTAAGAGAGATTGTCATGCTTCTTGTACAATGTCTTGATACTCTTCTTAAGGTCTAAATTTATATATAATAAATTTTTTCACACGTTCTTTCCAGCTGGTCTAGCTTTCACGTTATATATAATCTTTATTTATAAGTTAATGTGGAATATTGTGCAGAGGATATCCGAGGAAACAGAGTGTGCTTAGACCTTCTATTAATTTATACTTGAACCAAAGTGAGAATCGCTTTCTCAGACTAAGACTCTTCAAATCTGAAGCTAATTCATACTCATACTCTACTGTATTTTCTGAGAGTAAGAGAGTGGACTTGAGAGAACGCGTAGTAACGATATATGATCAAGCTATGAAGTTTCATCACTTTCAATTTTTGCTTTAGACTGCTATCCCTTTATATATACTATCATTCGCAACATTCTGGCAACGCCTTTTATTTACTCAGTGAATAGTTGGACACAGCATTTATTAAGCATAAGAGTGCGAGAATTTTTAGTTTTTTGTGGTATTGTTGATCACGTTTCAGGCTTAAGCTTACCTCTAGGTTAGCATTATAGGATACATATAAGAGCTCAAGCAGATACGCTATATGGGTTTGTCAACAGTTTTTCCCATATCATTGGCACATTTGAGACGCATACTTTATTGGTTCGTCACGCAAGATAATGGTAACGCTCTCTATTCTTGACTCCTCGTCAGCTATCTTATAACTACTCAAATCGCGTATATAGCAAGAGTTGAAGGGTATAGCAGTGAAGTTTATTATGGGCTGTAAATACATCTGCTTTCGACACTCTGAAGAACAGTAAGGTGCACGTAAGTGTTATAAACAAATCATATTCTGAAGTTGTGCAGATTGTCATGTGTACGGTGATCGCTGGATTAGAACGAACAATGTCCACTCAATAAACCCTTGAGTCAATGTAAGTGAAGTCATATCACAGAGGGTCCAATTTATAAACTTCCATATAGTTAAGATGTCTTTGATATATAATTTTCCCGAGAAATACCTAACTCTTTTGCTTGACACGCTCATTTCCCGAGACTCACCGTACGCTTTTCCGACTCGACTCGACGCTACTCTGGATTGAAAATTACCGCGACTCGACTCCGACTTGACAGACTCGATATATGGTCTGCAACCCGTGTGTGTAAAACTACCTAGAGAATGCACAGGTCCGGACTCCGACTCCACTGCCTCTCATCCACTCTTGACTATAATTACTACGGACTCCCCGAACTAGGCTTCAATAAACAGATCGTCTGGCCACTCAGCGTACTAGACGTTATCGCGATCTGCGAGCTGCACGCCTCCGCACCCTGCTCCTAATGATGACGGAGAAGCATAGTTTAAAATGAAAAAGATATAGGGCAATTACAATATAGTTCTTGATGATCTCTGTTAACTTTCAAACTCAAGCTGTACAGAGAAAGTCAACGACTCTCGACGTGAACAAAGCTCCATACTTACTAATCTTTATAAAAGTTACTTATTCCAGCGACATCTATCCTAAAAATTTTGCTAATTTTTGGAATAAATTTGATAATGTAGTCACTTCATATTGGTAGAATTGTTAGAGGACTGAAGACGATTTAGCATTTACGCTCCACTCACAACACGGTGCAAATCCTCGCAAAAACTATTTCTCTCACCTTTTGATATTAGGCTCAAAGCAGGACTTTTTTCACTAATTTCTTAAACATGAGAAGAAAATCTAGCAGCAAGGGCTTTAATGAGTGTTTCATTGATCATGACGCCTATGAGCATATAACAGAAGGAAGTTATAGTCAATCATTTTCCTGTTCAAAGTTTTTCAGATCATAGAACTCTAAAGACATATGCTTTTTATAA
Organism: Trachelipus rathkii; assembly: GCA_015478945.1. Taxonomy (NCBI): domain Eukaryota; kingdom Metazoa; phylum Arthropoda; class Malacostraca; order Isopoda; family Trachelipodidae; genus Trachelipus; species Trachelipus rathkii. The sequence continues at coordinate 14,036 of JABUQX010105260.1, forward strand.
TCTGAATGAGCCACAATATCATCCTCTCTGTATAGTTTATTGGTATAGCAATACTTACTCTGTGTCTTACATATATATATATTTTCATAACTTTCTCCGGAATATATAAAGTAACAATTAATAATATATAGATTCGATTTAAGTATATACTTCACTATATAATACCTGTGAGGTAATAACTAAAATGGATAGGGGTCACCTATATTACCTGTAACTTATTATATATGTTGTAATTTAATATTACTCGTAATGGTATGGATAGGATAATATATATCTATATAATATTAAATATATATATATATATCATATATACTCAAATATATTATATATAATATTATATAATATAGTATTAATTTAATATATTATATTATATATTGATATGCATACCATTAACATATGTAAGATACTAGGTATTTATCATATATATATAAAAGTATTATATACCTAACATGCCTATATACCTATAATATATCGCCGCAGATAATATATATATAACTTATATATATAGCTAGCTCATATACTGAGTAGAATAATATTAATTATCATAGGATATTTAGTTTAACGTCTAACACAGCCTACGTAGTTCTAGCATACTATATAATTATGTAAATTTATTTTGATCTATATTACTATACTTAGAGTAGATAATATATGCAAAATATATTATGGTAGTGAGTGATCCATATTGAATTGTCACGTAACAAACGGGATATGTAGTGATAACGTGCAAATTCGCGAGTACACTTATATATGTGCTTAATGCATACAAAAAGCCAGCCACTCACATATTTTATCTATTATGCTAACTCATGCCTATTATTGTAGCTTATATACAATAAAGTTCCATATTAGTATATATATAAATTATATACCATTATAATTAATAATTATATTTATCATTTTGCTTATTTTGTTTGACAGATGGTAATATAATTATATATATAATAATAATATAAATATATATA
>JABUQX010105260.1:20000-41157 GCA_015478945.1 Trachelipus rathkii
TCATTCGCGATTACTCAAAATGGACCTAGAACCTTGATCTGTTGGCATTAATTTCTGTTCCCATCTTGAGATATGATGTTTACAATTTATATATCAGTAGAACGCTCGTAGCTTTAAACTGTCGCGCAACGAAAACACTGGATATATAATCATCTTGAAGAATAATTTAAAGATAACTTCGCTTTTCACCATATCGAGTTGAAGTCATGTGGGATTTTTCTCTTCAGCGCTAGTTTTTTTGCGTGTGGTCGCTTTATTGAATACTCTCAAAACTGACATGCACTAGGAATTACTCGCTCTATATTAACGCTGTTTCTTACTTTTCGATAAGCACAAAATGGGCAGAAAAACTTGCGTATATACGGCTTTTTAGTTGATGTATTATTTCGGCTCGCATTATCGTGTAGTGTATGTCCCGTGAAGCGCGGGAACAGAGTTGGGTTCGCAAATGTATGGACAGAACAACTTCGAGCAGACATTTCACTATTGTGGCACCTCTTAAAGTGATCAGATATGCTCTCTATTATTGCGAATTCTCCTTTCTGGCAGTGCACTTGTGTCAGAGTCCCCGTTAGAGGAGTATCTAGTCTACCGAGAACTGTTTCGACAAACCTAGATAGCTCAAGCAGGACCCGTGTTCTCGAGCCAGGTATTGAAATCGCCCGCGACCAAGTTTATGAATGAACGTCACGTACGATATAACGACAGGGCCACAATTACTTAGGAAACACTTTCTGCAAAAAGGCCCGGCACCTCGCACAAACAATTCCAAAACCCACGCAATTCGAAAACGGCGCACTGTACCTTGTGTGTTACCACTGACCCTTAAGACCTTTTATTGTTTACGGTTCACACATATTTTTTGGCCCTTGACTCCTTCGGTTTGGCGATCCAGAAGTGTTATCTTCTGTGGCCGTTGACCTTCATTGGATATAGGCGGTTCCTTTCGACATTTTTGTCTATGGAGCACGTTGTACCCAAATTATATTCGATCCTCTTTGACCACACGCATAATCTGGACTCTCTTCTCGGGTCTTCTTCCATGAGTATTATTTGGCCGAGGTAGTTCAGCTCTTGAGAACCTCTAAATTTTGGGTTTTTGAGAACCTCTATATTGTTTAGAGAACCCTTACATATTTTCTTCATTGGAGAAACACCTAATTTTTGAGCAACACGGTAACTGGTGGGTTTTAGAGATATCCTTAGATCTTTTTTAGAGAACCCTAAATGTTTTTGAGATACCCACTAATATTTTTTAAGAACGCCTAATTTTCGACAACCCTTTGCGGTCTTGCCAATGGGTCACTCTGGCTTGGTCTCCCCGTATTTTTTTGAGCTATTCGCACTAGATATTGTACTTTGGCAACTCTCCAATTTTATTATTCGGGACACACCGCTGATTTTTTGGCAAACCTTCGAAGAAGGGTTGGGCAAACGGTTGCGTAAGCAACCGTTGTACGTATTGCATTTAGGGAGGGCAAGGTGCCTTCATTTCTCGCCCAATCTTCTAGTGTATTCTGAATCGTGGCGTATGCCGATTTTTTCGACCATTGGGGCATCAATTTTGTTTCCCACGGTAATTTTTTGATATCTCCTTTCTCTATCCCTTAGCTTGTGTCGCATAATAGGCCCTTGTGTGGTGAGTTCTTAATTCTTGTTGACCAGCATGTTATATGGTGTTAAGCCTTTGCGCTTTTGGGATGCAGCTATCTCCCTATGGCGGTGGGCATTCTATTTCGGTTCCCGCGCCAATTTTATATCTGGCCACCGGCTCACCAGATGACTTCCTTCATTGGCACAGTGGGCACATTTTTCGTTCTACACCTTGACGTATCGATTTATGGAACTATCCATCTACTGTAAGTCGATACATCTCAGCACCCGACAAGGCGGCTTAAGTTCGCCGCCACACTAACACACACACAAAGAAAATGCTCACAACCAACAACACACACAACACTCATCAATCATCGCAGCGTGAATAATATTTTCTATTTTCTTCTATGTTTTCTAGAATCTTAGAATGCTAATTAATTTGGATGTAACCGGCACGTCCTGTAGGAACAATCTTGCAGCTTCAACAGCAGTTTTATGCCACTCTGTGTTTGAATGTCCCTTACAAACCGCATGAACATCTTTATATTTAGTGAAAGGTCTTATTATTAAAGAGCCTAGGACTCCTCTGACCGAACTTTAATTTGGTGGAAATAAAATGCAAAACTTGCAAAATGCTCCCTTTAGGCGCCTGGAGTATGTCAGCCAAGGTGAATATGTCCTCCAACCATTCAGAATTGAATTTCCTAACTCATTACGTGGGGCATGAACATCTATAAAATTATAGGTCCTATATAAAATATTTTCGCACAATTCACTATGACATCTTACAATCACCAATAGATACTTGCACTTACATTCACACGTACAAACACACTACAAGACACACGACCGGAACGCTTTGGTCTTCCATGGTCAATTTTGGCCCACGGCTAATTTTTGGCCATCCCTATTTTTCGGCACCCTAATTTTCGCCCACGCTTTTGTATTCTACGGTAACAACCAATTTTGGATGCCTCAGCATTATTGATGCCCCAACTATTTGATGCCTCAACTTCCATGGTCCCAATCAAACGCAAGGAGTATCTAGTCGATTGTTCTATTAGTGTTTCTATGAGTATTAGATGAGTGTGCCAGGTGATTGCCAGGTGAGTGCAAAGTGAGTGCCAAATGAGTGCCAATGAGTGCCAAGTGAGTGTCAATGAGTGCGCAAGCGAGTGGCGCACATAGTGCAAGTGAGTGCCACATAGTGCAACCTGAGTGCCACTTTTTTCAGCCTTTTCTAGGCTCCCCTGAGCCTAGAATAGCCCTAATATGGGTGTCTACCCCTAGGTTATAGGTATGAGGAATCGATTGGTTTGCGTCAATTATTACAATTTTATGCTAGAATTGCCTCCTACTCGGTTAGTATTACTTTATAACACTTATTGAGGGCATGACATTGATTATATATTATCCTATAAGAAGTTTACACAGTTGAGACAGTTTGACCGCATTACAGTTTTCAGAGTCCGCGTTCCTTTGTTCAGGTCAGCCGGCCCTGTCGCGAAATCCTGCGCGTGCGCCTTTGGCGCAATATTACCCACTCGGAAATCATTGGGATGAAGTCGCGCTAGCGTAGACGCCCAGGCAGGCGCATATTGTCCGCGTAACCGGTATCTTACAGTGGTCATTTCCCGCCGCGCGTGCGCCCGCAGGCGCCCTATCCCCGGCGTAACCGCCGCCGCCCGCCGTGCTGCCCAGCAGCGCAAATTCCCCGGTTTGGGCGTCGAACGAAAAATTATGATGTCGGTGTAAACATCTCATCAAAGAATTTCGTTTCAAATTACTATGAGTCATTCTTTTTCACTTAACAATTCGTACGAAAATTTTAACTTTGAGACACACATATAACTATTACACACTATAAAGCACACGCTAATCAGTAAATCAATAGAGGTGTTATTACTTAACACCAAGGGGTTAAGTATGCTTTTGTTTTACTGCTTTACTGCTTTAACTCTCTTTTGGCTTTAGAACTCGCTTAACTCTCCCTGCTGTTACTGCTTAGCTTAACTCTCTGATTTACTGCTTTAACTCAATATTTATTACATACCCTTAAAGCAGTAAATCAGTAAATCCAATAGACGGCTGTTCCGGTAACACCTAAAATCTATTAATTTTCAACATCTTTTGTTTTTAACTGCTTTTCTATACAGTAGCTTTTCTGCTTTAACTATCTGCTTTAACTTTCTGCTTACTGCTTTAACTTTCTGCTTTACTGCTTTTCATCATATATTTTCTGCTTTATTGCTTTAACTTTCTGCTTTACTGCGTTTAAAACTTTCTTGCTTTACCTGTTGGGTTAACTGACATATATTTCATGTAACAATTGATGTGGGGTTTTCTTTGATCCTATTTTTTTATATTCTTTTGTTGTTAATACTTTCATTTATTATTTTTCTTTCTATTTTAATTTTTTGAGATTTTTAATTTGTAATGTAGAGAATAAAAACGATGGTCGAGGCATTCTCATAGATTGTGAAATAATGCGTAAGTATGATAGTGGAAGAGTTTCTGTTATTAAATCGATTTTATTTTAAATGAAATTGGTTTGGAATTTCGTTAGAAATCATGTTTTATATACTACGCGTTTTTAAAGGGAAGTAAAAATCGCGTTTTTTTCATTTTAAAGCATTTTATTACATAAATCAGAAACTATAAATTCATTGACATACAAATTTTTAGGACCTCAAATATATTTACAAGTTTATTAAAACATACATATTTAAAAAACATATAATGAAAATAATACAATAGACTCCACATAAATTGAATGTAGGGGTTGAACAGGTTATGACAAAATTTTTACACATTAGAATGCTTAGGGTTTACCAATGACAAAATTATATTAAAAAATTAGATTATATTTAATGATTATTTCAATATAAATTTTAAAGTTCAAAAAGTATTAATTTAGCTAAAACCTATCTTCAGGATGTTTGCTTCAGATAAAATAGGAAATCCACATGTCCTTGTTGAGGTTTTTGATAGTGCGTTGAGGCAATGTATTGAAATGGAGGAATCGAAAGCCATGTAATTTCCTTTTCGTGGTTCTGGCAACATCTTACACGAGTTATTTCTTTTTGTTAATACTTTGCAACTTACTGGTAAGAAGCGTAGGGTTCATTTTTTTAAAACATTTCTAGTCACACCGATTTTAATTTCCTACTTCATTCATGCTTTAATAATTCAAAAGTACGGTTGCGTATCGCCGGTCAATTTCCGAAATTGAGTTAGAGGATGCTCCCAAGATAGAACCCACTACAAGTGATGGGTGTTGTAGACTCGGAAACAGGATGTTTCAGATACCTTAAAACTGTGATTGGAGGTTGCAAACTTTCTCAAAAGATGAGATCTAACCCTAATTTTCCTTTCTTAAAATGTTCAAATGATATGCGTTACAAGCTGAAAGATCAGCTGTGAGATCGTATGCGTATAAATTACTATTCTCTGCATATGACACGAGGTCGAGACCTGCTCCTCTATCGTTGCATGAAAGAGTATTGGCTATTAAATCGTAAAAATGTCTTGAGCACAGAGATTGTTATCCTTTATACAGCATTCCATAGTTACAACCGTATGGATATTTTTATTCCTCCAAAATTTATATTAAATAAATAAAAAGATGTCCTTATCGATTTAGGTCTACAACTATACTGAAAATGAATCAATTTGTTAATATTAAAATTCATATTACTTATCTTTTAAGATAAGAAATTTCTCTTGATAAAATTCATATGAGGTAATAAAATTGAAATAGGCCAACAACTGTCTTGGAATGTTACCATATTTGTAAACATATTAAGATCCCTTGTATTTTTCCATTAGAGTTGTTAACAGAATTTAAGTAAAGAATACATATGAGAAGTATTCTGTAAATTTCAAAAGTTGTTAAACTCATGGGTGATAGGGTCAAAATTATAATATTATTTCATTTAAAATTTTAGCATTTTTATTTTTAAAATTGCAAATTTCTCACAGATAAAATACTTATGAGAAAATAAAAATCAAGTTCGGCCTTCAATTGGCTTGGACTGTTACCGGTTTTGTTAAATATTAAAATCTTGCATTCTTCTTTTCAAAATTACAAATTTCTTCGAAATAAAATACATATAAGAAAAAAAATTCAATTTTTTGAATGGTATCCATTTTGTTAAATATTAAAATCTAGTATTCTTCTTTTAAAGATTACAAATTTCTCGGAGATAAAATATATATGAGCAAATAAAATCGATTTAGGTCTACAACTGGGCTGAAATGGTACCCATTTTGCTAAATATTACGATCTAGTATTCTTTTAAAAATTACAAATTTCTCTGATGTAAAATACATATGAGAAAACAAAATCAACTTAGGCCTACAACTGACTTGGAATGGTATCTATTTTTGTTAAATATTAAATACTAGCATTTTTCTTTAAAATTGCAAATTTCTCAGAGATAAAATACATATGAGATATGAGAAACAAATTTACGTTAGGCCTTCAATTGGCTTTGAATGGTACCCATTCTTGCTTTAAATATTAAATCTATTGTTTCTTTGAACTTGCAAATATCTCAGAGATAAAATTCATATAAGAAAAATCGATTTAGTCCTCCAAATAGGCTGAAAGTACACATTTTGCTGAATATTACAGATCTAGTAAATCCTTCTTTTAAAACATACAGATAGTTTTAGCATCTACATCAAAATATTCCATCATGTACGAAAATAAAATTCGTAATTTGTGTTCGATACCAACTGCTTGTTTAGAGTATGCTTTCATCTAAGCTTTGTGTATTATATTGTTAACACCACTTGTGCATACATGCCTATTTAGCTTTTTATAATAATCTTTTTATGATAAGATCTAATGTACAAATTGGTTGAAAATTTATTTGTGTTTCCACTTTTTTTTTTAATATTTATAGAAAGTGTGTGTGAAAATAAATTGAGAGTGGGACCTTTCTATTGGCTCTTCACATGTAAACTTTTTTATTGTTTGGGAACTTATAATATTTTACAATAGTCATATGAATAGATTGGAAAAGTGTAAATAAAACATATTTACACTTTTCCAATCTATTCATATGAATAGATTGGAAAAGTGTAAATATGTTTTATTTACACTTTTCCAATCTATTCATATGAATGGATTGGAAAAGTGTAAATAAAACATATTTTGAATGAGATTGCGAAAGTTCACATACCAAAAAATATGGGTCCAGGTAAAGAAATATTATGTGAGGATATAATAAATAATATGAAATTACATATGAGAAAACAAAATCAACTAAGGCCTACAACTGGCTTTGAATGGTAACCTATAGATATCACATTTATTGTTTAAATATTAATAACATAACATTTTTCTTTTAAAAGTTTCAAGTTTGTATAGATAAAATAACATCTTGAGTAAATTATAAATTCAAGTATATAGGCTTATACCATTATATGGCTCTATTTGGTAATGGTACCACATATATTGTTAGTATATTCAAATGACTAATGACATTAATATTCACTTTAAAAATAAAAATTTTTCCGAAATAAAAAGTGTCTCACCTATATACGATAAAATAAAATTAATTTAGGCATTCAATATACTCTAGCTCTGGATATGGGTTATACGCAATTTCCGCATTGTTGTGGATTAATACGTAACGATCTAAATATTCTTCATATTAGTTAAAATTATAATTTCTCGAGATATTAATATATTATAATCCATGCATGTGGATATAGACACAAAATTCATAGTACTTAAAGCAGTACAATATTTTATCGAATTATTCTGTGAATGAGGGACTACCGTTACTTATACATCTCTATGTTAAATAATAATAATATTTTAGATTTATAAATATATTTATTAAAAAATCATATGTGATAATTATCTTCAGAATGATATTAATAATACATAGGAAAGCAAATTAAATTTAAATTATAGGCCTTATCAACTGCTTGTGAGAATATTACCCATTTTGTTACAATACTGATAGTTTTATATGGAATTAAGCTAACCAAGACACATGTTAATGCATATCTTACGACACCACAATTTATATCTCCTATATTAAAATGTAGTAGTCTTTAAGTTGTAATTACACACTTACTATTTAGATAGACTAAAATATATACTTTCAAGCTATAAATTCAATGAGAGACAGTATATATTATCATACTACGCCTACAAGTGCTGTGACTATGTCATCGATATGGATTTAGCTACGGCACTAGTTATATATAACGTTGGTTAAATATCTAAAAATTATCTCATTTTTCAGATATATAAAAATTAAATTATATATATAACTAATAAAAACTATTTTAATAAGAAATAAAATGAAGTTAGGCCTACAACTGGCCTGGAATGGTATGCCGCGCGACATTCTAAATTGAATAAAATATATAAAAAATCAGAGCAAATGTCTAAAGTAATTGACTTCTTTTAAAAGGAGTACAGATTATAAGAACACACATCCATGAAATTAGAGATAAGTAAGATAAGGACAAATGTCTATCGAGAATCTGTCCGCGAGAGCACACTACTCAAAAAAATCAATGCTCATAAATCCACAAGCGCTCGGTTGTCAAATTGTTCGTAACGTCACTAGAATCCTATCCAATGATTAAGAGTGGTTCAGATAACTATGAATCTGAAAGTATATAAATAGGTCATATTATCTGATTTAATAATTATATATATTAGTCAAATATATATATATACGAGACTAAGATATTATCCGATATTTGAGAAATCGTATTACGAGATATTAATAGTAACACTCTAAATATCATTTATGAATATGAATAAATTTAGTTGAGTTGTAAATAATAATAAACCTTTTTATAAACTATGAAAATACTTTGAAGAAGAAAGAAGAAAGAAGATAGAAGATAGAAGAAAGAAGAAAAAAGAGATAGAACATAAGAAAGAAGAATAATAAAAAAAAAACAACAAAAAAAAAAATCATCCACATGGCTGTATAATGCTATCAATCAGTATGCTAAAGACATCTGCGACCACTGTGTACAAATAATTTACGATGAGAGAACTAACTAATAAATTTACGAGACATTCGAGCTCAACACTAGGCTATCGAGTCTCATATTGGTAGTCCATTTCATAATGATAACTCGCGGAACAAGATCATATTCGTACAACTCCACAAATCAATGCACTCTCTACCATAACATGTCTGTCTCATCAATAGTTCTCCAATTGGCAATTCTTTATATGTGTTGTCAGAGCGCGGACAGTCGTCGGATGAGATACTGGAGGCTAGTCTGTGTATTGCGGACTTAAATTGCCGAACGTCCACCTTGAGCGTGGCAGGAGAGCTATATATATATAATGCTGTCAAGGGGATCGTGAAGTATATGGGGTACTAGTATATATATACTATATATATATAATATTTATATATATATAATATATATAATATATATATATATATATAATATATATTATATTATATATAAGTTATCCTAGGTTTTAGACTCCAGATTAAAGATGTCCCAGTTATGTAAAAAACAAAAAAACTATGATAGCTAACAGTATAAAACTGAATAACATTTTTGAATCAGAGCACCATTGTAATGGGAAGGAAAATCGAAGAAGAAATAAAATAAAGTGAGGATAAAAAAAAAGTAATAATAATAAATTTTAGGTTTCAAAATGTATGAAGTATTCTCGTTCCGCTTGGACCAAATTTTCGCGTTCCAAGTCATGAGTTTACTAATAATTTTCTTTTGAGGGTTTAGTTTTTTTCCCAATTTTTTATAATGAAAATATTTTCCTGTGGGAGAAAGATGTCAAGTGAAGAAATTTTAATTTTTTTGATGCACCTGACATGCAAACAGCGAATTTCCTAACTCAACTGCAAAGTTAATTTTTTAATTTTAATTTCTATACTTTTTTATTTTTTAATTTTTAATTTTGCCCAACTTCAACTAGCTTCTGAGCCGTAAAAAAAAATATAAAGAAAACGCTTATTTTTTTATGGGTATTGGGTATCATGTTTAAATTAAGTTTGGAAATGTGTATCGATTATAATATTTTTTTGGAGTTATTTATTAAGAATGATAATTAATTTTTTTTAGTTCTTTGCATTACATATGTACGCCTGAATTCAATATTTAAGTTTTTTATGTATGAGATACTAGTGTCTTTTTTTAGATACAGGGGGACCTAATCTGGAAGAATAAAGTAATATACAATAATTTATATTATATAAAAAGCTGTAGCATAAAAGGAGTGATGATTCCTATTCCTTATATTATATTCTATTGTTATCATATAATATACATGTTATGTTATAGCATAAAAGGTGTGATTCGGGAGCACATATATATAATAATTCTTACTCACTAGTAATCAATTAATAGATGCTATATGGTACTTTATTAGGCTATTATATACATATCCAGGTATATATATATATATATACAAGTTAGTAGTTCATAACTTTCTAGTAATTAAACTATATGATATTAATATATATAGTAAGATTTTAATATATATGTATATATGTATATTATATATATATATTAATGATTATAGGCGTATTATAGGAATATAGTAACAATGACCCGGTATAGCATGCGTCCGGCGGCGGGTGACGTTGGCCACTTTAGGTATAGCTGCACTTCGTCGCCCCCTGGGGATTTTATTATTTCTGAAATCAAGGCCCTGATTACGTAGGAGGTCATAAGCACACAAATAAAATAAGGTAATCGTTAATTCAAACATAATGCAATATTTTATTAAAGATTCTAAATAAAGCTCATTTAAGACTCAGTTTGAGGGGTGAATCGGACGCACCATTGTCGCGGTAAATTGGGCCATCGTTTTAAATTCCTCTTTTTATGTATACTAATTCAATTTTATTGATTTAATTACTTAATAGAAATTTTTAGTATTAAAATTTGTATTAACGTTGCATCTAAATGAATTAATAATGAATGAAATAAAATAAGGATATAAATGTGGTGGGCCCAATCAAACGCCCATTTGTTGCGACAAATTTTGGCAACTTTTGAATTCATATTTTCATATATATTCTAATTTTATATTTCATTTTTCCTACATATAAAGTTAACTGTTATTATATTTAAAATCAGCTATACCGTAATAAAAATGGTCAATAATGAATAGGCTACATAAAAATAAGAATAACAATGGGGGCCCAATTCACCATCATCAATATTAATGGGGGGGCGGATGAATGGGCCAAGGTTAAGGCCCAAAGCGATTTAACATCATCATGCACTGTTTGGAACAAAAATTAGTTTGCCAGTTTAAAGCTAACATAGCTCAACTGTATACACTGAAAAATAATATAATTAAAATCTTTCCATATGCATATAACTTTTTCGATTTAAATTATAAACGGTTTAAAGAAAAAGTTGTGCATTTTATCAATTGTGAAATTCTATTTAGGACATTTTTTTAACACTAATTTATTATATTTTTTCAAAAATATTAGAAAATCTAAGAATTAAAGATAATCTAAATAAAACTTGTAGTACTACACTACTGATGAGCAGGAAAAAAAAAAATTTTTTTTTATTTAGTCACGTTCCGCCGAGCGCTATATACAGACTGCGGATATCCGGTAATCTGCGCTATCCGGCTATTCACTCAAATCGCCGGTATCCACCGGATATCGGTTTAACTTCCAGCCGGTATCCGGCTAATTCACTACTATCCGGCCCATCCCTAGTTGTTAACAGTGTTAATGTATGTAGTGAAAACTAGTGTGGAATAAGGAGACAATAGTCTAAGGTTTCAATCTGAACAGAGGACCAATATTAGGGGTGAGTTTGGTGTGAGAGAATTGATTAAAATGAGGAATGAACGTGTTAGGTGAGTTGTGTGGTGTGAAGAAGGGGCGTAAACGAGAGAAATAGAACGAGTTTTACCTCACTTTTGGACAAAAGGAAAGGATAGGATGATAGTCGGTTGTTAAGCGCATATATAGTGGTGAGAGTGTGCTTGGAATAAACGACTGGGAGACCTGAAGAAAAGTGGATTGAGTCATAAAGGAATGCCTCGATGATGAGAGTTTGGCAGAGGCGAGAAGACAGGTGAATAGGAGTGAATCTCGAAATTTTGTGAGGGGGTATGGTTGGTGTGACCCCGGCCCTTGGTTCCAAGGGATGATCCCTACAGACGAGATACCACGTGAAGAGTCTGTCCAAGTCTCGTGAAGCCAATGGGTAGATTTTTTTTACTGCGGAGCTCTCACCTAAAGGTATGGAGGGACCCAGTTTCTTCTACTACTTTTCTGTTTCCGGATATGATTCGCACCTCACACCTGATCTGGGGAAAGGAGGTAGATGATGATAATAGATTATAATATTATAAAATTTAATTTCATGTACATTTTTGTTAGTTTTAAGAAATTTTGCAATGTTGTATTTTGCTGTCTTTCAATAGCTTTGAACGTATAGGTTAAAATAATGAGAAAAGGTATTTGACGCAGAAAGAGGTTTGAACTATGAGAAATGTGCTTTCGTGGAGAAAAATAAGATTAAAAAGAAATAAACTAATTTCAACGATAAGGAATTCTCTCTCATTGCTGATTTAAAAGGGTCTTATCTTGAAACATAAGAGAATTATAGGATTTCAAAGAAAAAGGTGAGTAACCTCCTAAAATTGCGACCCTTGTAACTTGGAAAAGTCACAGAAAATATTATCACACATGGTAAAATAATAATTTATAAAACTAACAAATTTGATATAACAGAAAATTTTTTAAAATTCATAAGAAACGCAAATAAAAACAACCTTTTAATTCTCTATTCTGTACCAAACGTTCCTCAATCGAGACTTGTTCTTATTGATGCAAAGTCTCCAAATATTCTTCTCAAAATTCAAAGCTCATCTTTTATTTCAATTTCATTTGACATGTATGGGTGAGTAAATTAATTCTTTCTGTGGAAAAGATACATTTCAAAGATTATAAAATAATAATGAATAATAATAGATAAAATAATAATAATAATAATAATAATAATAATTAATATAATAATAATATAAATAATAATGGGCTAATAAATTCCTTACCGGAATTCTTCCAACCATAGAATTTTTGTCAAAGCTTTGACCCTTGTTCTCTGACGATCTTCTGCACTTTTCTAAGGGTTCATACTTAATTTCGATCTCGCTCTTAATATCCATAATAATAATCAATTCAAAATTTTTGACATCTAAGGGTTCATCCTTAATTTCCCTCTCACTTCTTAAAATCCATAATAATCAATTCAAAATTTACTAATAATATCTCAATGTCACAAAACCTTTCCTGCTTGATAAAAAAAATTAAAATGTTTTATACAATCTTTATTGAAAGGTCCTTAATTTTTATCTAAATTTATGAAGATAAAATATAGTTCAATAGATGGTAAGCACTGATAGTAGCCAAATCACTCGCGAATTATACACGGGGGTTTATTTTTCCTTTTTGCTTCATTGATTTTTTAATCAGCTTCAAAGACAAAAATAGTCAATGTCCCCTAGAATCTGAAATAAAATTTTAAGATGTATTTTCCCCATTCTTCAGTAATAAATAATATTAATATAAAATTGCTACTTAATTTTTACATTTACTCATTTTGTAACATTCAAATTTACTTTTTTCAACCTTCACGAATGGAGAAGCGCCAGATTATGCCTTTTAATTCGCACAATATATCTAGGGCATCAGGTCTATAAGCATAACTAACCAGAACGTTGTTAGACGAAAAGAGCTTAGGCTATTGGGTTAGGTGAGAAAGAATCGACCACCAGGAGTTGGTAGACGAAATATAGGTTAGGTTAGGTTAAAGACTGACCATACCAGGTAATGGAGTTGGTAGAAGAAGGAACATAGGGGTATTGGTTAGGGCGATTAAAGACATACCACAGGAGTTGGTAGAGAACTAACAGATATGGATGTCAGGGGTATTGTGTTGCGACAGATCCATGAAGAGAGAACAGATTTAAATTGCATCCCAGATATGAGCAATTCTTTGGTCAGTATCTGTTTCCAACCCTTTCCATTAAATGTGATAAACTATTGCTTTTCAAAGGTCCTGTATTAACAAATGAACTGGAATAAAAATTAAAACAAGAAATATTTGATTTTCTAAATTAATTTTAATGGCTATAAGCTCCCATGCTTTGATTAGAAGATTTGCTTAGAATTATGATGGCATCATTTGACATCATGAGGATACCACTGGAAAAGGTTGCAGATGAAAGAGAAGGTTGGGTATACCTGAAGTGGAAAGGGATAACTCCGACTAGTTAAAAAAACATTATTAATTTTTAAAACCAAAAGAACTGAAAATTTTGATGTGCCAAGATTTTTTTGAACCCTTTAACTAATCCAACTATTCTATTAATCTAAAACCTAAAAAAAAAAACTTGTGGCCAGTTACACATATGAAGAATAAAATGGTCATAAATTTCAAATAATTAATGTAGTAGTGAGAGAATAGACTAAATACATATAAATAGTGGTACTTCTGTATTACATATATACTTAGATATGCAAAATAGATAATTTATTTAAAATATATATATATATATATTATATAATATATAATATATATATATATTATATAATATATATATATATATAGTAATATATATATATAATATATATATATATATAGTATATATATAATATATACTGTATATAATATACTATATTATATATAATATATATATATATATTATATATATAGTATATATTATATATATATATATATAGTATATATAATACATTATATACAGGTATATTATATATATATATCCTATATATTATATATATATACTATATATATACCGTATATATCATATTACTATATATATATATATTATATATATTATATATATATATATATATATATATATATATATATATATATATATATATATATAATATATAAAATAATAGTTTAAATATATGATATAACTATTATATATAGGTATTATACAATGATTTCAATCACCTTTTGAATCACGAAAATTTTCAAAGTTCAAAAAAATTTCTAAGGTTCAGAAAAGTTAAGTTAGTTAAGTTTTTTTAAGAAATTGTTTAGTGGCAAGCTTCTGGCATATTCCAGAAGCTTGAGATTTACCCAAATCATTAGATCTTAATTTTAATCAGTGTTAGGTCAGAGCATAGGAGTTTCTTACCCGTCAATTAATCATGAGAATACGGGTTTTTCTGTTTTATATATATATATATATATATATATATATATATATAAATATATATATAAAATATATATATATATATATATATAATAATATATATAGGTATATTATAATTATATATAATATATATATATTAATATATATATATATTACCGACATAGCCTCTTAATCCTGAGGTAATTGGTCAGGGAAAGTATTTGTATGGTTTCTGACAAGTGGAAGGGCAGAATATTTGGGCGATAGCAAGCCCCTGCTTCACTGCAACGAAGATCGGAATGCTTGCACGTAAGGTGTGGTTCGCATCCTAGTAACGTTCTTTTCCAATGCGAGAAGCATGAGAAGCAGTGATTTGTTTTGTGAATAGACTGTTCTGTTGAATGTGTTGGCCATGTGGTGTGTGGAGGTGTGTGTGTATTGAGAATAGTGTAATACACATATGTCGTAAACTGCAATAGCTAAATCTTGCAGAAATCCCCTACTATACGACAAATTTTTTTGTGTCATTCACGTGGCCAACTATAAAACTCCGAACGCCATACTGAGAGGGATCCTGTTCTTAAGGTGATGCCAAAAAGCTCGCCTTACACGCCCACTGAGTACATGAACTCCTATAGTATATAATATTATATATATATACTATATATATATATATATATATATATTACTATATATAATTTATATACCGTAAAACGGGGCAATCGTCCAAAATCAGGGTACTCAAAATGCTAAGGTTTATGGAGACTTTATTTATTATTTTTTTTGAAACTTTTTTTTTTTTATATGTTAATATTATCCTTTAGAGTAGAATTAGTATACATGTATTTGTATACTATCATTGATAATGTTAAAAGCCGATATAGTAACGTGGACGGATTGCCCACGATTTTGGGGGCGGGCACATTCGTCACTTCAATTTTCACATCCCTAAAATCCTCATTAAAGTGTTTTATTTGATAAACTATGATAAGTCAGTTTTCATTTTAAACATAATGGTATTATATTTAATCATAATGTTTACAATAATTATTTTAAAAGAAAATTGGGTTCGAACAACGTATTTTGTTTGAAATCGTTGCGTTCGTTTTTGTAAAACTGCGCAAAATCGTAAAAAAGAGGCTCGCCTAACAAAAGGAATTTCCTTAATTCTTGTAAGGTTGCTATTCTTTTTCATTCTGTATTATACAGAATAAGGAAATTCTTTACGTTTTGGTGAGCGTTTTTTACGATTTTGCGATGTTTTGAGAAAATGAACGCAAGCTCAAGTGTTTCAGGTCTCTTTTATTAAAATGTGTATTACAAATATTATTTAAGAAATTGGGTTTGAAAACTAATAAAATGTTCGAGTTTGCGCTTCTCTTTTGTCAAACCGCAAAATCGTTAAAAATGCTCACCAAACGTAAGGAATTTTCCTTAATTCTTTGTATTCCTATATTCAAGTGATAGGAAATTCTTACTCTGGTCTAATTTTTTTTTATTACGATTTTGCGCTTTTTGACAAAAACGAACGTAATCTCGAGCATTTCTAAGGTTTTTGCATTCCTTTTTTTATTTTATATTACACAAGAATTAAAGACATTTTTTACGTTTGGTGAGCGTTTCTTTTACGATTATGCGGTTTGACAAAAACGAATACAAAAAATTTGACAAAACGAATACAAACTCGAGCATATAAGGCATATTAAGTTTCGTACGAACCAATTCAGAACGAAGAAACGGCTTTAAGGGTATGGAAACATCATCATCAAGAGTATCCCTTTGTATTCCTGAACGTGTTACTTATGTTGCGTAAGTTGTGAACCATCTCTGAAAAATTGTAACAAGTTAATTAAGGCCTATGTGGAAAACTTTACCTACCGATCTTGGCTGTAAAAGTGTAAAAAATTATTTTTAAACATTATATTTCGGGCATCTTTTTTAAAGAGTAATTAAAAATTTAATTAATGAAGATTTGCAATGTGAGCCGAATTGCCCCACAAACAAATTTTTGAAACCTGGACCGAATTGCCCCGTGTTACAATTTTTTATATAAAATATATTTATCTTTGCCTGAATGACTCCAACGATTGCATTAAGGTAATGAACAATTTTTAAGTACTATATCTTTGTACCAATAATGTAGTACAATTATTTTGACTTTATAAATAAATTAGGCAATAATGTTCAAAAAATTACCTTGATTTTATAGGGTGCTCAGAAAAAAAAAAAATCATAAAATTAATGGACTTTAAATTAAAAGTTTCATAAAAATTAATACCTAACGACATAAAACCACATTATTTTACATGACATCTTTACAGATATATTTTACATCGTATAGGCTATTTTGAGACACTGGACCGAATTGCCCATGTGGACCGAATTAACCCGTTTTACGGTATATATATAATATATAATAATATTATATATATATATATATATATATAATTATATTATATATATATAAATATATAATATAAATAGTATATATATATAGTATATATTAGTATATATTATATAGTATATATATATAATATATATATTACTAACTTGGTTAAAGCCCCTATGTTACCTTAAGTTATTTACGATCAACACATATTTTAAACCTTGTCGTAATAACCTAAGAGCAACATAGGTCTTTAACCAAAGTATAAATATAAGCGATCAAGTAGCTTAAATCACAGTTATATATATATATTGTAAGGATTCAAAATCCTTCCCACTAAATAAATTTCTATATGAGGTGTATATTTTTCTTTGTTTTTTACAAGCACTTCTTTTTTGACTCCATTATAAGTTAAACATACTCTCCAATTTATCTCTCTAAGTAAGTTGAAAGACGATATTGGTTGTTAAAGAATTGAAATAACTGTCTTAATTGAAATATTTATGAATTGATCCATACTTTCTGAGGATATGTGAGTAGAAATTTAACTTATGTTTTTTTATTATAAATTTCTGTGTCATCTTGACTATCAAACGTGTTTAGTGCTGGATTGGCACCCCTAATCAAAGAAGTCCTCAGCATTGACTGAGGTAGGCATAAACTCATTTTTCTTTCCATACTGAAAACAGTAATGCTATAACATGAAATGTAAAGGTAAACTTAACAATTGCTCTATTAGTAATCACCTTAACATCTCTTTTTACACAGGACCCGGGTACGGATCCTATTTATCACCAACTTCCAAAACTTCAAACTTTCACTTCTTGCAATTTGACCCGGGTACGGATCCTATTACATATTTGCCAAACTCTCACTTCTTGCAATTTGACCCGGGTACGGATCTTATTACCACCTTCTAAAACTTTCAAATTCTTAATCTTTCAATTGGACCCGGGTACGGATCCTATTACATATTTCAAACTCTCAATCTTGCAAGTGGAACCGGGTGTGGATCCTATTGCCTAATTTTGCAAAAACACAACTCTCAATTTAAAAATCCAGTTGTGGGATCTATTTGCAACATCAAAAATTCTTAAACCCTGGCACAGAGCCTTAAAAATATTTAAATATTCAAAACTCTGAAATTGTAAAACAGGGAAAGAAACCCTTTTTCAAACTCTTCATTTAAAAATCTGACATTGAGTTTTTTTACATGGTTTGTAAACTATATTTAACAATGAATAATAAATAAAAACAGTTAAAAAAATTGCTTAATCACTTATTGTACTCAGCGCTTAATTTGTGTTTGTGAAGTTATTGAACAGAGAAAAGTGAAATCTTTTTAATTATTAAAACTTTGCCACACATAAACAATCGTGATGAGTGCTTAAAATGTTTGTATTTAATATAATACTTTAAAAGTTTATAAAATACTTTACTTTAAAATATTTACTTTGCTATTGTGCATACTTGTTATTTACAAAGTCATTCTGAAAAATAATGACTAGAAGTGTTTAACCTGAAATTAAAGAAACAAATTAACTCAATTAAGTGGTTATCACCTTCAATTATTTTAAAAGTTATTATTTAAAATTGTATATAATAGTATTTATATGTCTTAATTATAATTACCCCAAATCGGGAAAAGGGAAAGTAGATACTTACCTAGGTAGTAAAACCTCAATGGACTCCAAAAAGTAACATGTTTTATAGACTCGAGGTATTCATATGAACTCTCATTTTTATATTTATATTTATGTATTAAAAAGCCTTAAATGGACCCCAGTAGCATTTCATATGGACTCACCCATATTTCATAAGTAAAGCCTCAGGACTTGAACTCTTAGATAGGTTAACTTATTTCAATTATTCTCTATTTAGATATTAGTGTATATAATGCATGTAGGATTATTTTTGAGTAAAATAAAATGTGTGTTTTACATGTTTAAAAACTTTTAAAATAAATAAAAATCATAAAAATATCACAACCTTCTTTGCTTCACTTTATTATTAAAAACAAAAATTAAAAATCATCATTTATGTTTTAAAAAAATTGCTTAAAGGTTACTATAGCAGGTAATTAACTTTTCTTTGCCAACTCCTGCTTTATTTTACATATTTGCTATATAGCGCTTGCATCCTCTAATCTCCCTTTTCATACTTTTCATATCCTGCATTTGTCCTGTTTGCTTTCAAGCTTATCCACCTCTCCATTTTATCAAAATCATCAAATCTCCACATTCCAAGTAAACAGAAAGAGAGGAAGCATTCAAGGGTCGGATGGTTGGCACGTTTTTGTTTAGAACACGATCGGTGCCCTAAACGGCCTTGGCCCTAACATAAGTTTTTACAACTCCTTCTCAAAGTCTCAACTTTCAAATCTTTTTGATATATAGCGTCGGGCGGGGTGACGCGGACCACTTTAGGTATACTTGGTCTCCCGACTCTCCCCTAATGCACTTTTTGGAAATTTTTTTTTTTGTATCAAAAGGGTTATAGTCGGGCATAAAAAGAAAAAAAATAAAATGTAATTCTTTAGAGAAAAAAGTTTTTATTAAAGGTTTTCAAAATAACGCCGAGTCAGCCTGACCGTGGAGGGGTGAAGCGGACCACCATTGAGGGGTGACTCGGACCATCTGTTTAAATTCGTCTTTTACGTATAATTTCAATTTAATATTTTTAAATGTTTACTTAATATAAAATTTATCATAGTAAATCTGTGATCAAGGAATAAAAAGTGTCAATAATGATAATACAATACGAATATAAAAAGGTGGCCGATTCACCCCTCTCCGCCCAAAAATTTGGACCTTTTTTTGAACTCGTTTTTTTAAATTACACTTTCATTAATTCGAGTATTTTCACTTAAATAAGTAACTTTTTTACATTTAATAATTATTTTAAAAATGTAAAAAATACCGTAAAAATACGAAAAAAATGGTGGTCGATGCCACCCATCATTTTAACGGCGGGGTGTGAATCGGACCACAAGTAAGGCCCCGTTTTTTTTTGCCACTAATACTGCTGCTTGGATAAAAAATTTACTTTGCCAGTTTAAAGCTTACATACTCGAGTGTATCCCCTGAAAAAATAATTAAAATTGTTCTACAATTTTTTATTTTATAACGAAGTTAAAACTCACATTTTTCAAAAGTGAAGGTTTATTGAAGGAAATTTTGTACTCTTTCTAACATTTTTAAAAATATAAAAACTTTCTAGATTTAAATATGATCTAAATAGTACTACCGCGTGGCTGGCTATAAAATGAGCGAAAAAAATTTTTTAATTTATTTAAGAGTGGACGGACCGATTCACCCCTCCTAAAGAGGCGGGCTCGGTCACCCGCCCGACGCTATATATAATAATATATATATACTAATATAATTATATATATAATATATATATATATATATATTATATATTATTAGTTTATATATATAGTATATAATATATATATATAATATATTATACCCGTCATCCGGGGGAAAAGGGTTCATATGCCAAAAGGGGTTTCACCATTTTAAAAATGTTGAATGATGCAAAATGGTAATTTATTTCAAATATCCATATTTAAAATATTACCAGTATTTCAAACATTTAATTGAATATATTTATATATAACTTAATATGTGACATTTAGAACTCAAAATTTTTTAAATTTTCATACCGATTTTTTAGGAAATTCCAATTTTTCTAAGATTTTTATTAGTTGGCAACAAATTATCGTTTCTGGCCGAAAATTGATAAATATAATACTAGGCATGTATTTTTTAATGACTTTAAATCTAGATTAAGCCGCTCATCTTTAAAACAAAAACATTTTGCAAAGTGGTAATGGGTTCACACCTGAAGGTGAAAAAGGGGTTCCAACTATTAGAAATGTATTTTTTTTTTGTTTATAGGCTATTTCAATTATTTTTGAGGGAATATGTAAATTTACCATAACTAAATATTCCCATTATTTTTCAACATCATTTTTAGATATTTATAAATTTAATATTATTTAA